>BPLR01007984.1:0-17423 GCA_021605095.1 Caerostris extrusa | reverse complement strand
TTTCACATGTAATGTAACGTGTAATATTTCAAGTTAAAATGTTTTATCATAAGATCAACTAAGATAGATCATAATAAGATAAATCACGTTTAGTGGATAATGTTTTATCATAATAAGATAAGTCACGTTTAATGGAAAATATTTTATTAACTAAAAGTTAATACCTTATAACTATAAATGAGATGAAAAGATAGTGGCTAATTTAAAAACGTATGAGGTAATGATGTTGGTTATTTGATATGCATGAAAATAAAGTAAAAATGATATTAATAAAAGAAAAGAAATATATTAATATTAGATCTCAATTACAAACATAGTGGCATGGCATCAAAACTTAACAATATTAACTTAACTAAATTTCTGAAAATTAATCTATAAATTAATTTTTCGGATGTATTAGATTGATTACGTATAGAAATGAAAAAGAAAACAATAAGTCACTTAACATCGAAACTACACATAATTTCATTAATTCCTATATATATATATATATCTTTACTTGTATCAATATTGGAAAAATAAATAAAATGTTCTTACACTCCAATGTTTTCGGCTTGCTTGAGAGTGTCTGCAAACGGTTCGTTGTTGGTCTCTGGAAGGAAGTAGATGAGGAATCCACTGGACACTGACAGGAACGAGTACAGAAGATCGGGAAAGCTGTCGAAAGTGCTGCCCCCTGAAGGTGAAACAAACGGCATAAAAAATGTATTCATATAGAACGTCACAAATTATAATAAAAGTTACAAAAAATATTCCAGAAAAGTGTACCACCGTATGCACTTTTGGAGATTTGCAATGAGTTATTTTTCAATCCCTACTATTAGTCACACTCTCCCTATATATATATTTATATATCTTGTTCAAATTTTCAATCGCTTAATAAAATGCATTTTATTCATCCACTGCGAGTTCAAATGCATTTTTTTTTGAACTTGCAGTGGATGACGGATGTTAATACAGTTTTTTTTCTAAAATAAAATTTTCTTTGTTGACCTAACTATTAATTCATTAATTAATTTAATTAATTAATTTTAGTTTTATATGGGAGAAAAAAAAAGCAATATGCAAATTTTATATAAGATATTTAGTAAGATATAAATTTAGGAATAAAGATTTGAACACTTAATATAGCGATTCTGTCATATGTATGTACATATTTATATTAATTGTAATTATTTAATAAAAAGTAACTAAAATAAAATTTTTCTTTGTTGACCTTTAAGTAGCTTGAATTGACTTTAAAAAATTTGTTTTTATATTACTTGTTATGAAATCTTTTTTGGCACATGGACTTGGTCCTCTGTGCGGCCTGGAATTTATATCTTTAAAAGATACAGAAAACAAATAATAAAAACTTCCTTAAACTTCTTTTGTTCACATTTCTAAGCTTTTATTTGTCCAATCATAAAAACAAATACATATTTTTCTATGGTGAACGTTAAATAATATTTTAGATGATTGCCTTTTTTTTTTATTGGAAATAATTTATTGCTAGAATATTTTATCTTCGTAAGAATATTGAGCCATCCACTTTAATAAGGTCTAATACGACTGTAAGGAGTTGGGCGTAGGATTCATAACCCTACCCCATGAAAAAGAAAACATCTGCTTCAGTATCTGTCAGTAGGCAAACGGCCATGGTCCAACGTGGATTGCAGTGCCGGGGAAGTTAATTAGAATATTGAGGAGTGCTACAGAAATACATTACTTTTATATAATTTTAAGAAGCGAAATTAAATTTAAAAAAAATAACTTTTTATTTAACCTTAAATTGATTTTATGGAATAATTCGCATTAAATCAATGATTTAATATATATATATATCTTAGATTTTTACCAATGTAATCTTGTATCTTAGATTTTTTACTATTGTTGTACCTTAGATTAACTGTATCTCAGATTTTTATCAAGTCAGTCAATTACTAATTAATAACAAAATCCTTTATTTAAGACGTTAACAAAAAGATTTTACATTTTTTGTCCCTTTTTTTTACTGCAATTAAAAAAATATTCATATGATCCAGAATTGATATAATTTAATTACATATATTTCAGTTTAATAAACATGTAGAAGCTTGAACCAAAATAATAATTTGATTAAATTTATATCAAATAATCATTAAAATGACATTAAAAATAAATTAATAACAATTATTAAAAATATATAATATTATAAAAAAAAATATATCACAATCTATAATCTCTACTTTACTACTACATGATTACCATTTCTCTATAACAGTAACACAAAATTTGTGAAATTCGTGGGTGTCATATACTCTAACATGACTGCAGGAAGCACTGAAAAATTTAAATATTTATACTATAAATTTAATATAATAAAAGTTACCAAAGTACTTGATACTTGATGGTACATTTATTTAATAAATATTCTTAGTTCGATTGCTGTAGTAAACGAGAAAGATTTCATTGGTTTGTTTACAAAGGGGGCGAATTTAGATGAAAAGAGGCCCTAGGCTATTCCATTTATGAGGCTCTTTCACCTCCCATTTTTTAAATTTGTAAATTACACGAGATAATAAAATACATCATTACTGTGATATATATCAATATGTTAAATGAAACATGTTGTGATGGGTACTAATCTTTATAAAAAATGTGGCACGGATAATAAATAAAAAGTCGAGAACACTATTTGGACATTTATTCTCAGCACCCTATATAGTACTTGTAACAATAACTAATCAAACATAACATACAACATTTACAAGGAAACAAAATTTAAATAATAAAAACCTTTGACTACGAAAATAAAATATGCAATAAAATTATCCTATTTTCTATCAAATTAAATTAAATATATTCAATGCCTTGAAGATTAAAGCAAATTCAATTCAGATAAATTTATTTCATAATAATTCGCATTTGATGTTTAAGTAAGAATTAGTATGAATTTTAAGATTTAAACTGAACAAAAAATGGAACATTATTCAATCCAGATCATAAAAAAAAAATTTCAAATTGTATATCATATTAAATTTGGTGCAATCTAGTCTATACAAACGAACAGACCCAATGAGCCGAACGCGTCGATCTTAACCAATACATTTTTATGTTTGTTTATTAGTCATATGTGTAGAATTTCTCCTTATTTTTGATTCAGTGCATTTACTGTTTTTAGAATAGTGCAATTCTAATTTTGCTAACAATTTGAATGTAGGCTCCTCTTGATCTTGAGGCCCCAGGCTGAAGCCTAGTTAGCCTATAGGAAAATTCCGGCCCTGAATATATGTCTGTATTAACTATCAATTAAATCAAGGGATAAACTCTGGGAGAAATTCAAAGTCGATTGGAAAAAAGTTCAGTTGCAGGCCACGTAAAGAGGAATTAACATTTAAAAATTATAAGAAATACATCAGTATTAAATAGAAATACACCAGTATAACTAAGCATATAAATACATCTGATACGTATGATACCAAAAGTGTAACTTTCAAACTGTTGCATGATAAACTGGTTCACTAGGTGCCTGATAGCCGAGTGGCTAGCGCTCTAACACTCGTTACCACAGGATTTGTGTTTGAATCCATGGATGTTTGTAGTGGTTCGGGATCTACTCTAAACTGTAGATACCGGTCTCATACGATCGTAGAGCGTTGTGGATGTATTGTTATTCGCGCACGTAACATATCTTCAAGTTACACTTGCTCCCTGGGTAGTACCAAATGAGTAACAGCGGTGCAGCCCTTGCTTATGGCCTAAATATTAATTATATCTCTATTGACAGCAGCATTAGAACAGCAACAACAGTAATTACAGATACAAATCCAGTTTAGTCGAGGTGAACCTGGTCCATACTAAATTGGATAATCTGGACTAATAATTACAAATATAGGTCAAATTGTTGGCTGAAATTCTTCCAAAACTATAGCATTATTTAAATAATAAATTTTTATTGCACTAAGAAAATAAATAAATTTTTGCATTTACCAATTCTCTGACGAAAGGTGCCACTATGGACCCAAGTCGAGCCACTGTGGAGCCGGTTCCCAGTCCCACATTCCTCACAACTGTGGGGAATATCTCGGCGGAGTACACGTAGATGGTGGCGAATGTGGCAGTGATGCAGAATTTGCCCACCAAGGGAAAGAAGGCCTTTAGAGGAGTGTATTCTGGAAAGGAAGGAGAATATTAAAAGATAATTATTATTTTTAATATATTTTTATGTATTTATTTTCAAACTATTGCATGAATTTTCTAATATTCTCAAATGCAAGACTTTTACATTTCCTCTTTTTTTCTCACACAAGAATAATGTAATATGCTTCCGGTAGTGCTCACTGGGTAACACTGAATGTGCTTAATTTGAGTGTCGTATGGCATTGAATCTAGCGAAGTACATTACTAAAACTAAGTGCACGTAAACCTAAATACTGTTTCTCTCTTATTAATATTAGTATTATTATTTATTTCCCCATAATTTAATCTATTTTTTATGTACATTTCAATCGAACTGTTTCATTTGAATCGTAATATCATTAAACTATATTTCTTTCTTATGCATGTCTCACTTTGTATTAATCCATAAAAATAAGTACGAAATTTGTACCTCAAAATATTAAAGACAATCATCTGAAAAATATTTGAGCTAATGTGTTAATATATTGCTTATAGTAACATATTGCTATAAGCTTACAATATATTGATTATTGATATATTGCTTATATATATTTAATATATTTAATTATGCATGTATCCCTTTCTATTAATCGATAAAAAGACGTACGAAATTTGTACTTCATATTATTAAAGCAGAATCATCTCAAAATATTAAGGAATATATTAATCCATTAGCTCTAAATATGTAATTTATATACTTAACTGTATACTAAAATTTCTAAACAAAATTAAAGCTATAGATAAGAACTATTAACTTTCACCATGAACCTTAACTATAAAAAACCATTACTTTTTAGAAATTTTTATTTTTATTTTTATTTTTTAAAAAATAGTTTATCTACTTATAATTCCTTATGTACTCTAAAATCCTAGTAAATCAAATCAGAAAAATTGCAGATATTCTAAATGTGGTAAAAAATACACAAAATAATGCACAATCCATATTTTATATATATAAACGTTGTAAGTGAAAGGTATCAACCTCACCTGAAGGTACCGGTATAGCCAAGGCGCAGGCCATTCCCGCCAGAATCATGGCGATGGCCAGGGGTCTCCTCCGGCCGATGCTCCCGATCACTTTGATGGTGATGAGGTAGGCCGGGAACTCCACGGCGCCGGAGAGGAAGAAGCTGAGGTAAGGGTTCATGTGCAGGTCGCCCGTGTTGTACGACAGCCCGAAATAGATAAAAGAGTTCACAAGCCTATCAAAGATAATGCAATGGTTAATACTTTTTAATCTTCAATACTATGGTTAATATTTTAATCTTTAATTTAATACTTTAATCTCCGATTTCAATACTTTAAACTTCAATACAATGGTTAATATTTTAATCTTAACATTCCTTTTTTAAAATACAATTTTTTTTTTAGACCAATTTTTTATTAAAATTAAAAATGTGTATTAATAGAATGATGATCAATAAATTTTTATCCTTTTTATTCATTTGTATTATAGAAATTCAAGTATAAATTTAATCATTCAGTTTGCTCATTGAAATAAAAGGTACAATCCTCCGATTTTTGCCAGAGGTTTCGAGATCGCCCTAAGATCCAATCACCCAATCTTTTGGAACTGAAGGACATTGAGTCAAATTTCTGTAAAACAACGGGAAATCACTCTAAAATAACTATTGCCAAACGTATATTAACAGGAGGGAACTAATATTTATCTTAGAGCCTAAAATACTCGTTTTAGTGCAGAATTAAAAATCAATTTTCGCTCGAGTATACCTGTATATTCGTACTTATCACTTTCCATCACTGGTTAAACTTTGAGGACGACCTTTTGTTTGTTTGATTATTTTTAACCTTTTACATATCAGCAGCAATTCAGTGAAACTAAAACAACTTAAAAAAAAAAATACATGTACATAGTTATGTTGAAATTTGTAACTATTGCGTGTAAATTGTAAATGACGTAGGGAAGGATTTTATATATTCAGAGAATACATATTCTTTACATCTTTTTTACAAACTTAGCAAAAGCGTTTAGCATAAATTTTATCACAGTATCTCGAAAGTATTTGAAATCCATTCATTTAAAATTCCGTGCAACTAAATCTGTAATATTAACTAATTCCTTTATATTGAATAAAAATGATCGTTACTGACAAAAGATTAATAATTTGTATTCAGAATTATTTTTACAAAATAGGTCTCCAAACAATTTTAAATTATGTCATTGAGAAAATATTTTTAACTTAAAAATTACGCAGTTGACTTTGAGGAATGCTGCTATGTATTTAAGGATCTTTGCTGGAAACCCGACAAGTGATGCCAAATTTGCAGTTCTTGTGTTTGTGACAGGGGTAAGCATGAAAATCTACAGGCGAAAAAAATTCCTTCCGTTGAGTTCGATAAGGAAAAGAATAGAAAACTAATCTTCTGATATCGTACTCTCATATCTGAGAATGCTTGTTTTAAATAATGAGGAGAAAATATGCATACAATGTATCAAATTCTCAGTGATGCACCTGGTAAAGCTGCTATGCACCTGTCGTTCGAGTGACGAATGACCTTGATATAAAATGTCCAGCATTTCAAAATAACAATTTATACTTATGTAACGGTAGCGATAAAAACTTATACATACGTATACTAAAAGATCAAACGAGAATTCAAATTATCTAGCACTTGCATAATTTAAATTCTTCAGATTTGCAAAGCTATGTAACATAGAGATTCTTATGAGATCTTGAAATGATTCAGCTGCATATGCTTCAAAAGTTTAGAAAATATTATTAAGCAAGCCGTCTGCAATCAAAAGCTTTGTTGGTACATATGTAATTTAGAAGTCAAAGTATGTATTATTATTTTCCTTTTATATGAAAAGTTATTTCCTTATAAATACTTGCAAAAATTTATTTAAAAATTCTCATAGGTTCATTATTCAATTTATATTATAAATATGAGGTATCCAATTCTAGTATCCAATATTATAAATATGAGGTATCCCATACAAGTAACCAATATTATACATATGAGGTATACAATTCTAGTATCTAATATTATAAATAAGAGATATACAATTCTAGTATCCAATATTATAAATATGAGGTATCCAATTCAAATACTAGAGTAGAGAATATTCCTTTTTTTTGTAAAAATACTATTCAACAAATTGATTTAAATTACGATTTTAATATTTAATTCAGTAGAATTTTTATAGAAATAAAATTAATCTAATAAAGTTTTTCTTAGTCCTCATTAATTATGTTTCATTATGTTCATGTTCATGTTGCATGTTTCAATTTTTAAACAAAGGATACAATCTAAATGTCTTTAACCTTTCTAATAATTGAAATGACTAATTATAAGATAAATCTGATATGATAATTCATTATATTGATAAGCATATTATTAAAATACATGGTTAGATACAATTATATACTGATTTTATTAAGAATAATACTATAAATATTATCCATCTCCAATTGTATTGATGTAATTCAATTGTATTATTTGATCTTCTTAAAACTACACCCTCATTACGATATTATAATGAAGGACTCGGATACAAATGTCAGAGATTTCTCATCAAATGATTCAAATTAAGTAAATATGAGATTGCTAACCAGTTGAAGAAGAGAATGAGCGTGTTCTTCCGGAGATTTGAGGTCTTGAAGAGATCGAAGACCGTGGCTGTGGATTCGGCGGAGGTGATGCGCATGTCTTCGCTCCTCACGATCAGCTTCTCCATCTCGATGTCCACGTACTCCACGGGGATGCCGTTCTTCCTGGAGGCCTTCTGAACCACCCTCCGGAACACATCCTTCTCTCCGCGAATCAAAAGCCAGCGTGGAGATTCCGGAATCACCCTAGACACGGAAGAATTTAGAAATTAGTACTTAAGAAATTACATAAGTACGTACTTTTACTTAGGAAATTTACATATATTTATATAGTATGTAGATCCAATATATACTTATATAGGAACAGATCAATATCCCTTAAATTAAGAAAAGCAATAATCTTGGCTAGGCATATATAAAAGTTACTCAAAAATATATCTTTAGTTTGCATAAAAATGATTAAATGAAAATGTCATCACATTCAGTTAATTTAAAAAAATAAGACATAATAGTGATAGAAAATCGGTAATAACATATCACAGGGTGTTCACATAGGAAAAGGCTTAAAATGACCACTTATACATTCATTCGCTGGTCGTACAGTGTCTAACTGCATAATGTCCACAAAAGTTAAGGTAACAAGTAGACAAGCAGTTAAGGAATCTGTAATAAAAGGGATTCCATATACCCATTCCCGTAGATTTTCCCATTGGAAAATGTTCAAATGTGTCAGATCTAGAGTTCTTGGTGGCCACACAATGAGATCCAATCATCCAACTTTTCGATGTCTTTGGCAATGACGTTGGTGCGGGGTACCAAGATACATTTCCACTTCAAACATTAAAAAATAGTGCCATACACTTCGTTACAATGGCCATGAAAAGATTCAACAAAAGAAATCAGCGACATTCAAGATATGAGAAAAGAAACTTCATTTTTTCGAACAGGAGTCTTATAATCTGTGGAATAAAACTTGAACATTTCATTACGTTATCAATAAATATAGTATATCAATCGAAAGAAATGTAGCCAATATTAGTTAGGTACAAAATAATACAAAAATAATTCAGTGAACTAAAGGATTTAGGACAAAAATAATTCAAATCAAAATTAACCAATTTTTAATATAGCCAATAAATATACTTCAGATTGTAAGTTTGATTCCAAAATTAACACCTTATGATTCTTAATTTCATTACCATAAATTAGTATTTACTACACTTTGTTTAAAAATAAATAAATTTATGGATTTGCAAAATATTTCTTTTATACATTTTTTAATCTGTTTTATTTAATGCTTAAAAAGGAGGACATCTTTATAAAAAATTGGAGAATGCGTGATGATAATGAGTCTTCCATAACGACAATTCTCCCTTACGTTTGTGACTTTAATTTTGTTTGGTACATAAAAATTTCAAAAACTCGTTTCTAGCTTATTAAAAGATAAATATCCACTAAGATTCAAAATGACCTATGAATAATAATATCAAACTTCTGTATAGTTATTTTTTAATGCATAATGTTTTAATAATTCAAATTTAATGCAAATTGAACTGCGATTACAAAAATTATAAAGTGAAATTGTAATAAATATCTGGTTCTGAATTATTGATCAAATCTGATTCAAAACAAAAATAAATAAATTTTGTTTTAATCTTACACCTCTTCACGCTGATCCATGAACTTTCTAAATTTATTGATCACTTTATAATGAACAACGACACTTTGCCTCTGAGCCTTTGTCTTTGGATCACCTTTTGTTTTGCAATATGGAGAAAAGAGAGGTAATGTTAAAAAAGGATTACAGAGGTAAGGAATGTTTTTATTTCCTTTCTATTACATGTTGTAACTATAATTTTCCTAATAACCAAATATGACCACTGTCAATTCAAGATATTCAGTCAAAAATCTCCTATACTTCATTCATTTTTCAAAGTAGTGATATTTGTACATACCATAAGCGTGAATTATTATCCACAAAATGTCTCATATTTTGAGTTGAGGAATGTGATTGAATTTTCATCTTTTCTTTCTAATACAGCGCCTAAATATGGGCAGTTATTGCTAAGCATTTAACCAAAAATTTCTTATTCTTTTTTATGAAATAAAAGCAGACTATTCTCTTTCTACGCCTTATGAACCCAGGATAAAATCAAATCCAGTGGCAAATGAACTGGCAATTAAGAGTTCTGCGCGGCGCTCGGTGCCACAGATTTCGGGTTCGAATCCCGGCCGTGTAATGGATGTTTGTAGTGGTTCGAATCCACTTTAAACCGTAGGTCCCGGTCCTGATAGGATCGAAGAGCTTTGTCTTGAGGTTTAGTCAGTCTTCAGCCTCGTGGATCCTCGCTAAAAGTGAAGCTGCCCTTAGCGATGGACCAGTCGCCTGCGACGGGGGTTTTCTGAACCTGGTGTAGGTTTTCTCGCACCAGGGGGATTACATAAAGAGTACACCACTAACAACATAAAGACTTCTCCATTTCAAATAAAATGTTAAACTGAAACATATTAATGCTTCAAGTAATAGTTCATATCTATCATAATTAAAAGCTAAAGAAATAAAATATTCTTGTTATTAGATTAGTAATATTAGCATTTTTTAAATACTTCTTATGTATCATAATTAGAAATTAAAGGAACAAATATATTCTTGTTATTAAATCAGTAATATTAGTATTTGTTTTTGTTAAAATAGATTTCTTTAAAATTAACACATTTTTGACAATAAGTATAAAGTGCATACGAAGAAAGAATAAGAATTTTATGCAATTAAAAAATATTAAATGTTTGGTAAACAATCTTGAAACATTTCACTGATTTAACTCAACAGAAATAAATTTATTACCTTTGGGTATGAAAATTATAAAAAAAAAATTAAATATGTATTCGAGTAAATGAAAACAAAATGCCTACCAAAAAATACAGAAATAAAAAACAATTTGGGCAGCGTGACGGCCAACTGTAGCCAAAACCAGTCCCTCACGATCCATGCTACACCTGGAAGACTTATGAAAGCAAGGCACCACCCGAAATTGATGGCCACTCCTACCATCGATCGATAGGCCGGGCTCACCATTTCGATTACTGAAACAGAATTGCATACTTTTAGCAATTTATACAATTAGTTTTCCACGAGGCTGATTTTAAACAAAAAAGGCAGGTTGGTTATTAAAATAAGCAAAAGAAAATATGAAACAAAAGTTTCATTAATGGTTCCATATGCATAAAGATTTTGATCATTTTTAAATGGGAAAAAAATATCATTTTTCAAAATACATAAAGATTTTGATCATTTTTTTTTTTTTTTTTCACTCAATTACCAGCTATGGGTGCGTTTGATAACATGGTACAAGTCCCACATTCTTATTAGATTTACCAACCTTGGTCTTGCACCATGCGCGTTGCCTTATGATTCAGCCGATCCAGCATTATCAATTTAAGCATTTTACCCTAGACAAAAACGTTAAAGAGTAAGCTACATCTTCAGGCGAATGGAAACATGGAAATCATTCCGTGTAAGGTCAGGGCTGTAACTGGGTTTTTTAACTAATTTCGATTTTAAATTTTGAATCATCTGGGCAATGCTGACAAATGTATCACTTCCATACTTTTCTTTCATTACTACTTTCTATGAGTGGTTTTGATAACGTGGTACAAGACCCAGGTTCTTAGATCCAATATGTAGAATTCCTCTGCCTTTTTGTTCAGATAATCCAGAACTGTCGATTTAAACATTTTACTTTTGACAAAATCTCAAGGAGCAAGCTACATCTTAAGTGAATGGAAATATGGAAGTCATTCAGTGTAAGGTCAGGTTATAACGGGGAGTTTTCATCTAGTTCAGATTGGAAATTTTGAATCATCTGGACAATACTGACATTTGCATCAATGCCCTACTTATCTTTCATTATGACCCGTAAATGATACATAATTATCGATAAATTTCTGTAGAATTATTGCTATTTTACATGTTGTTGTTGGCGTTAGATGGATCATCCCATCAAAGGCCAAAACAAACCGTAATTGCAATGTCTGCAAAGATTTTGACATCCATCCATTTGACAAAGTTCTTGATGCATGCAAGTCTTACACTAATGAAACTTTTCGCATCTAAAAAAAAAATCGCATATGAAGTTGGACTTATTCACAACGGGCATATAACTGTATTCTATGTGCATTTATTAACCCTTTAAATTCTGCTGATGCATCATTTCACACCCAAGACCTTTGCAACACATCGCTCAACAAGTCTCCGATCTAGCTAAGAAAACAATTTTCTTTTTTAGAAATTCGACTTGATTCGTCAGCATACTCTTCTTCAAGAGTGATATATTCATTCCAACTTTCCTCCTAATTTTTCTATGCCTTTTTTGTATAGCGATTTGTCTTTGCTGTCAAAACAGGTCTCAGTTTCGGCAATCACTTCTACATTTCAGCCAAATATCTTTCACTGAAGCATCTTCTTAATGTCTGCGAAACGCCAATAGTCGATGGGGCCAGATCTGGAGATTACTGTAAATGGTGAAGCAATTCGAAGCCTAATTCATTTAATATAACCATAGACACGAGGCATTGTCTTAGTGAAACAACACTTTTTCCCTTAGTTTTACACTCAATCAATCCAATAATGACATATAATATTCGCTATTGATGGTTTTATCTTTCTCAAGATAGTCGGGCAACAAAATATCATGCGTGTCCCAAAATACGGTTGCCATAACATTGCCTGCTGATTTTTGATTCTTTGACGGCTTTCACTGGCTCTTGTCCACGATCATTTTGATTCAGGTGTGTAGTGGATCCATGTCACATCCCGAAGCAAGAAATCCTTTTATCTCGATTAACAGCTCCAAACAGAGCTCTGAATCGTTGGAGTTTTGTTGTTTTCGGTCCGGTGTGAGCAAACACAGCACCCATTTCGAAAGCAACTTAAGTATACTCAAAGTTTCGTGTAAAATTGTAAACACACTACCTTTTTATATCTTTAAGGTGTCAGCTATCTCACGAAACTTCACTTTAAGGTTTTCAAAACTATTTTGTGCACTTTTTTATGTTTTCAGGAACAACTGACGATTTTGGGCAACCAGAGCGTTCAGCATCGTCAGCTTTATACGACCTCCTTTAAATTCAGCATAACGGTCAATAATAGTCGATTTCTCTGGTGCAGAGTCTCCCATAACACCCTTTATGAAGCCATTGGTTGGCTTCAACAACATTTTTACCCATAAAAAAAAAACAATGTTTAATTAACACATGAAATTCTTTTCATCCATTGTTTTGAAAATAACAAAACTGGGATCACTAAAACCACTGTAATGTGTAAACTAATTATCAGAATGTCATGAAAATTTAACAGGATGCTACTATTCAAAAATTGTATGGTCTGTCATTAGTATTGTCATATATGTGCTATGTGAGTTATATACGTGGCAGACCGGAGATTTATTGAGTGATGTGTTAAGTGATGTTCGTCATTACAGAGAAGTCAACAAGAATTCATCGGTTATGAAGAAGTTTCATGGCTATGGGGAAACTGCTTTAGTATATCTGTATTAAGTCAAATACATTCTGTGAACACCAGTATTCTGAGAACACCAGTATATTCTGTGAACACCTGTATATTCTGTGACCTAGTAGTATTGAAACAAAAAAAAAAACAGATATGTACTGAGATTTTAAAACCCAATAATAAACTATTAATTATTACAATTTTTGGAATCGAATGTTGAAATTATACACATTTATATACATAATTATTTACATTATTAACATACTCACGTATAACAAAACTAACTGTATAAAAACCAGCTCCGCCTACAGCAGTAAAAAACCTCAGTATAGCAAACATAGCAAATGATGGAGCAAAGGCCGACAGAAATCCTGCTCCAATATTTAACACGTAGGAAAACAGTAGGGTTGGACGTCTTCCCACACTGAAATATGCAAAAGAAAATCATGAATGAGAAAAATAACAGGAAATGAAATGTTGAGTCGATAAAAGGCTTTAAAAGACAAGCTGACCTCAAACGAGTAATAACACCGTTAAGAAATTAAATACTTGTGACAAAGAAGTTCATTACAAGTCAGTTAAGCTTCTTTTTAAGTCTGCTTTTCCTTGATTAGGAGGATTTCTGCATTCCGCCCAGAGATGAAATTCAGATTACCTGGTTAGTTAACCTACATTCTCCAGAGACCGTGAAAGATTAATTGCTGAACTTTCTCTCCATTATGTGGTATTTTTATCTACTCAAAAATTCCAACATGTTACTTTCTAATGTTTATTTCTTTATGTTTTTATGCATATTTTTATATTTATGTTAATAGAATTTTTGTATTTTAAAAATTGTTTTGAAAAAATTTAAGAGTTATTCAGCTTTTATTTTATGCAAATTAACACTTTTATGTATAGTGTCCTTTTAATTATAATCTTAATGTCTACCACAATCTTTTGTCTGTATTTCACTCATTTCAGTCATTTCTTTGGTTATAGTATAAGAATCATTAATTTAATAGTACAAGAATACAAGAATCATTAATTTTAAATTTTTTTTTGTATAATTATAAGATGAACGTTTTTCATTACAATGAAGTCTGCTGTAATACTGCAGGTAGTATTTGTATTTAATTTACTCATTTCAGTCATATTTCTTTGGTTATAGTACAAGAATCGTTAATTTAATAGTACAAGAATGCAAGAATCATTTAATTTTATACTAGTAGTACAAAATCATTAATTTTAAATTTTTTTTTGTATAATATGCGAATGAAAGTTTTTAATGTCAATGAACTCTACTGTAATACTACAGATCAAACTTTACTATTATTGTTTTTGAAAATTTTGTTTTTATTAATTTCTTTAAAAACTCATCCATATGATAAAAACAAAGATTTTTAAAGTATTTGTATTTTAATTTACTCATTTCAGTCATATTTCTTTTTGGTTATAGTAGCAGAATAATTTTATAATAATTCTACAAAAATCATTACTTTTATAACAATGGTACAAGAATCATTAATTTTATAATAATACTACAAGAATAATTAATTTTACAATAATAGTACACGAATAATTAATTTTAAATTTTTTGTATAATTTATACGATGAATGTTTTTAATGACAATGTAAATACCCCAGATCAAATTTAAAATATTATTGTTCTGAAATTTTAATTCTGACCTTTTATTAAGTTACTCATCAATATTAATTTACTCATCAAAATCATCAATATGACAAAAACAATTATTTTTAAAATATTTGTATTCTTATTACTCATTCAATCATATTTCATTGGTTAATGTGAAATTCAGTAAATTGTTGACTCCACCAAACTTCAGGTGATTCTTGGCATTTCAGTGGCTATCAGATTTTGTTATTTGACATTTAAGAGGAGATATCGACCGTTCTAAGAAAGAGTTTGGGCATTTCATTCCAGGAGAAGAAGGTAATGTACGCTATTTGAAAAAAATCTATAATAATCCCGCCACTAAAAAAATTTGACAGCAGACGAGCTTTTATTGTGGGTAGTTAATATTACATGCAATTAGATTTTGTACTAATGAGGAAATCATGTCACTCAAATCTGATGGAAGATATTTGGTATCAGGTATAATGATATTGAGGAAATTAGCGAAGATCTGTGTGCGACTTTCTGGGTTAAAAACAACTACATAAACTATATCATGAGTTGTTAAATCGTGATTGATGATAGACCACGAGCTGAGAAATGTCTACACTCTATGAGAAGTGAGAAGTAACTACCTCTGCGTCTACCCCTATGAGAAGTGGGGGAAGCTGACTTCACCACACCCGTCTTGACGGATTGTTTTAAAAGGAGGTTTTGGGGAAGAAGGGAGAGAGTACTACGATGAGAAGACAAGAAGAGTTTTTTATCTGAAGTGACCGAATAGGCCAGAGTTTTTCGCCTGTTTTCAAAGGTGAGCCCCCTTGTGGTATCGTTTATCACGCCGTGTGATAGTTTAAGGTCTGCCGCAGACCAATGTTTAGATTCGTCGTAGATTCCAGAACTACAAAATGGGGGAGTCAACTGAAGATGTGTACTTGTGTATCAATTTATAAACTTAATTTTAATTTTATTTATTTAATTTTTTTTTTTTTTGTAAATAGAGTTTTATATATATATAATGTTAGTAAATAAAAATTAAAAGTGTTCCCCTGAACCTGAAAGAGGTCCTCTTCTTGAAGCCGTATAGGCAATGATGTTATACATACATATTATATATATATATTTCATATTATGGTAGACAGAAAAATTTTGATTGCAGATATAAATGTTTTTTTCTTTCTAATGCAGCTGGCAAACACAGACACCTTGGTGTTGGATAGCAAGGCAAGTGCTGCGTAGACGTACTCACTTTGCATTACCCAGGGGCGCGTGTAACTTGAAGATAAGCCACGGGTAATGCCCCCCCGCAACGCTCTACGATCTTATTAGACCGGGACCTACTTTTTTAAAGGGGATTCCGAACCACCGCCAAAAAGCAACCATGGCACCGCCGGGGACTCGAACCCGAAACCTGTTACCGAGCGCCAGAGTGCTAGCCACTCGGCCATTCAGGCCCGCAGATAAATGTTTCATTGTAAATATTTCAAAGTGATAATGAAAATCTGTATAAATAAATAATCGTAACTAAAATTAAGCAATGAACGTTTTTAAATTAGAACGAATTATTTTTTATTAATTTCGTTAAATCTATAATAAGACAAAAAAAACATATCAAAATATAATTACGATAATGCGAAAACTTACTAACCTGTCTGACAGTTGACCAAATACCAAAACTGCCACTAAATAGCCAACATTATAGATAGATACAGAAAAGGAAATCAACCATTCGCGGTCACAAACAAGATCCCACTGTAAATTCAAAACAAAATGGCATGGATAAGGTAATTAAAAGCAGTTTTTTAAGTATTGTATTGTGTACTAAACATCAAGCAAGAAGAAAATTTATTTTTAAAAATATATTTTACTTAATTAATCAAATATTTTTAAAACTTATCCGAATACTTTGTTAATTGAGAATTACATTTGTAAAATATTCTTAAAGAAAAAAAACATTAGAATAGAAGGTACTACGTTTAAGAAGTGTTTTCCCAAATCAAAATTTAAACATATCTTATACGGTATCTTTGTAGTTAATTAATAACCCGAATTAAATGTAAAACTTATAAAAAATAAATTTTAAATTAAAAATAATTTTTAAAATAATAATTTTAAATAAAATAAAATAAATAAATAAACAACAATATATATATATATTATAACATTATAAAATATAACAACAATAAATAAATAACAACAACAATAATAATAATAAATAATAAAATAATTTTTTAATAATTTTAAAATTTAAATATTTTATAAAAGGAAAAATATTTTTAGTTTTTTTATAAAATGTATATAAAGGTATAGTTAATTCAGACATAAATTCTGTATCTAAACTTCATTTTGAAGAATCAAAATAACTCAGTATATAAATTTTATAACTAATAAAATACTACTGAAAAATTATTAAATATGAAATTCCTACTTTAAAATAAAAATTCGTCCAAGGTGCTTATCAGAATAATTTTTGTCAAAATGATGTTGATTTACAAAAACATTGTCTTTCCAAAATGTTCAGAAAAATTCACATTGTAAACAAAAGTAATGGAAGCAGTGTGCTGGAACCATAAATATATCATCTTGG
>BPLR01007983.1:0-47517 GCA_021605095.1 Caerostris extrusa | reverse complement strand
CCAGAATAGGTGAAAAATTATAAACTCGATATGAGTCATTTCTAATAAAAATAAATTTAAAAAAAAAAGGCATAATAACTATTCAGAATAAGCAGCTTTATTCGTTTGACCGAATTGCAGTGTTGTTGTTTTTTAATTAAAATGCAATTAGATGCAGGAGAAAAAAAAAAGATAAAATTTCTTCATCAAACGATATGCAATGCCTTTTCATCAGACGATATTCATCGAATTTTTCATCAGACGATATGCAACACAGAATAGATTGGGAAATGCGTCGTCAGGGTGACAAAGCAGTTATTATTTTTTTTCCTTTTTAAATGTACAATAGTGCAGATGTTTTTATTCTAGTAAAAACTAATTAAAGATTTACTCGGAATATGTTTAACATAATACAAAAGGCGATAATTGGTTTCCATGGTAACGAATTTGAAATAAAAAAATTTATTATGTGATTATTTCTTGAAACTTTTAGCAATGAGAATGATTTTTTTCTTTGATTCTTTAATTCTTTTGATGATCCAATAACAAAAATTGCAAAAAAATCATTTTTACATTTTTAAGTATTAACATAATTTTTCTAGTAATTGAACAATAGAGTCAGAAGTTTATCAAAAATTTTTTTTTATGAGGTAGAGGGCT
Source organism: Caerostris extrusa (assembly GCA_021605095.1). NCBI lineage: Eukaryota > Metazoa > Arthropoda > Arachnida > Araneae > Araneidae > Caerostris > Caerostris extrusa. Next base: position 46,878 of record BPLR01007983.1, on the reverse strand, counting down.
CAACAATAGTTAAAAGGGGCTCGAAATATATCGCAACCGCTTATAAAAGTTTTAAAGTTTTTAAAAATAGTCCTGATGTATTGGAGGAATGTAAAAGTAATAGATTCATCCTATCTTTGAATTTTTCGAATCTGATTGGACTGGCATGATGATATAAAGGTGCTAGTATTATATTTTCAAATGTTCGTGGTCTTTCTCGTCTGGGGAATAAATCTAATGTTTTAAACTCCGCATTTTCATCCAATGAAGTTTCATACAGCATTGTATATGGTAAACAAACAGCGTTACTATAACTACTAATTACAAAGCGTTGCCACATAAATAAAAATGATATAGAGAAATTATGTAGAATAATATTCGAACTAATTCTTATGTTTTTGCTGAAAGTGGACTTAAACCTCTTTCAAAGTATTTATATTTGTAATTTCATTAACTACTTAAATTTATATTGAGAAAACGATGAAAATGTGAAGATTTTTTTTTTGGTGTGGGGAAGGGGGTTGTTTATAGATAAAAAGCTCATAGCAAATTGCATGCATTGTTGTCATTAACTAACTTCTGTCAAAAACGCTTTACACCACTTACAAAGAAAAATGGCTCATATATTTTATAGTTCTTGTAGATATCTTTTATAGTTCTTGTTCTCGTAAAATAGAAGTAATATTGAAAATTCACTTTTCAACTAATTCATTTATTAAAATTGTATACATTTTATACACGTACTATCTTGTTTTAAAATTTTCAATTTTCAAAAATCTAATTTTCTCAAATGGTTTAAAATATTATAACAGTACGATCTTAAACATATACTCATCTAAAACAAGACCTTCTGAAAAATTTCATTGTAATTATAGCTTCATTTTGGAAAACACGCTTTTTTTTTCATCGACAATATTGAATTTAATTTTATTTCAAAATTGATAGCGTTATCTGTAATACTATTTTATTTGTTATTTTTAAACACTCTAGAATTATATCAGTTCATTCGAAAAGTCGCTCTAAAATTGTCAAGTATATATATATATATATATATATATATATATATATATATATATATATATATATATATATATATATATATTTCAATGGCAACAGGACAACAAGTATTATAAAAAAAATTTAAATAATAAAGAACAAGATAGAAACAAATGACAGGAGTTAATCCATTCACTTAACTGTGGTAATCAATGACACTTCCATACGGACACAGGGAGGCAGTGCAGAACAGGAAGCAAGGTGAGGCATATCCATTTCTTTCCACACAGGAGACAGAGAGGGTCAGGGAGTCAGTTTAATTCTGTGAAGGTGCTTGCGGAGACAATCGTGACCAGAGAAAAGCAATAGCAATGCCACCGATTTTTTCTCTAGACCAGAGATGGGCAAATTTTTTCTGTCGCGGGCCAAAAAATCGGAAGAAAAAAAAAAAAAAAGTTTGACGGGCCAAGATAAATTTTTCTAAAATTTTAAAAACAAAATGCAAGTATTACAATTTAAATATGTTAATGAGATGAATGAAATTGAGATTTCATTTTTAAAAGTTCCTTTTATTGAGGTTCGAAGTGAGGGAACGAGGCTAAATGCTCATCTGTCAGTCAACTTCCGAAATAATTCTTTCTAAAGTTCACAGTTGAAAATACTTGTTGACATATATAAGATGAAGTGAACATAGCACTGATTTTCTGGGCGTGAGATATTCAATTTGGGAAACTTACTTTCGATAATGATATGTAAACTCTAGCTTTGGCATATTTAGAAACAACTGTTTGAGATGATTGTTAGATTGCAACACAATTTATTCAACCTTCAAAAAGCAGCTGGCTGGAGCTTAAAATGCGCAGTCTGGCATATGCGAGTTCTAATTCACCTACTATATTGGATTCCCATATGTCTGCTCCCCGAGGAAGAAATAACGCTTGTTGGCGCCAATCAATAGCTATAACTCACAAAGAACTTCCGCTTTTAAAACTTTACCGATTGGAAGCTGTCTGTGCTGCTATTTCCGTCGATTTCTGCTTTGTAGAACAAAAATAGAGAAAGTAAAAAGATCATAAGTCCTTTGAATGTAAAAGAAGAAAAAATATTATTTAATCAAAGTAGAAAAGGAGATGGATATATAATATATAAACATATATTTCTTTTAATTTGCCTCGCACCGGCAAATTAAAATTCTATCCGCGGTCGGATAGAATATTTCGGCTGGCCGGAGTCGGCCCATCCCTGCTCTAGACCTTCAGGGATATCATGAATATGATAGTGCTGGGGCTTGTGTACTGAAAGAAGGAGCACCTAAGGATCTTTTTAATTATTCTCTCTCTTGTTTTGGGGCAATCCACCTACGTTCCACTGCAGAACTCTCAGAAACTCACACTGAGAGCCAAACTGGAGGCTGTGTTTGTATACTATTTTTGCAGAAATCAATGTGGACGCAGAAATCAATGTGGGGACGTACAAGGGACTTGTCTGTTAGAACTGTGCGGAGAAATTTGGCTTTCTTGGGCTATTCCAGCAGAAGACCGACTCGAGTGCCTTTACTGACAGAACGACATCGCTTGCAGCGACTCTCGTGGGCACGTGAGCATATCGGTTGGTCTCTAGATGAATGGAAAACCGTGGCCTGGTCCGATGAGTCACGATTTCAGTTGGTAAGAGCTGATGGTAGGGTTCGAGTGTGGCGCAGACCCCACGAAGCCATGGACCCAAACTGTCAGCAAGGCACAGTTCAAGCTGGTGGTGGCTCCGTAATGGTGTGGGCTGTTTTTTCATGGCATGGACTTGGTCCTCTGGTGCGACTGGACCGAACATTGACTGGAAATGCTTATGTTCAGCTACTTGGAGATCACTTGCAGCCATTCATGGACTTCATGTACCCAAACAACGATGGGATTTTTATGGGTGACAATGCGCCATGTCACCGGGCCACAACTGTTCGCGATTGGTTTGAAGAACATTCTGGACAATTCCACCGAATGATCTGGCCACCTAGATCGCCCGACATGAATCCCATCGAGCATTTATGGGACATCATCGAGAGGTCTGTTCGTGCCCCAAATCCTGCACCATCAACGCTTTCACAATTATGGACGTCTATCGAGACAGCATGGCTCAATATTCCTGCAGAAGACTTCCAACGACTTGTTGAGTCCATGCCACGTCGAGTTGCTGCACTTCGCCGGCCGAAAGGAGGGCCGACACGATATTAAGAGGTATCCCATGACTTTTGACACTTCAGTGTATTTAGTATTATTTTTATTAGAATGAATTTTCTTCGTTAATTATTCCATGTTAGTTCGATGAATTCATCTGAGTTGTTTACCATCATTCTATCGCATCGTCATTATCCTTGCCACAACTTATTTTTGTCTCTTCAACATCCATCAGCGTATTTTTTTTTTTTTGTTTTTTGGAATCAAATATTCCAAGAAAGAATTTATTAATAATATTAAAATAAATTAATAATATTAGATATTATTATTTAATACAGAGGTGGCCAACCCAAATGATGTTGCGGGCCACTTTGTAGATGCATCCGCGGGCCACATATAAAATTATATATCCCCCCATTAGATTTAGACTCACTAGACATTTTTGGGAGTGAAAAATTCAAACATGTAAACACAGATACTATAAATAATAATGATACTAAACGCACATTGTAATGAAATGTTTAACACTGAAAATGAAATATAAAAAAATATAAATGTAAACGAAATAAAAAAAAATGAAGTCATTAAAAAAATATTAATTTTACGAGTGCAATATTTGTTTTTCCTCTCTTTCATTCTCTCCATTAGTTCGCAAATTATAATTTAATTATTCTGCGAACTCATAACTGTAAACTCATCAATAAAACAGGCAATATCTGTCCTACATTCGCAAGAATATTTTAAAATCAAAGTTAGTTTTTTCTCATAATTTCAACAGTTACTTTTAAATATAAGGATGCGCACATAATGCATTTTTTTTAATATAGTGGGTTTTCACTTCTTTGGCCATTCTAAAATAAATATATTTTATAAAAGTGTGATACATCTCACGCAACAAAAAAATATTCAAGCGGTATTAAAAATATTCAAGCAATATTCACCCCTGATTTAATAAATCATTATTATTAATATCTATTATTGTAAGCTTTAAAAACTTCACACGGTATTTTTTTTTATTAATCGAAGCAAAAAGACATAGTGAAATATTTTCCCAAAATGAAAGAACAAATAATTTTATTCGTATAACTTTAATCTTCTATTGAAAGAAAAAAAGAATGATTATACGATTCCATTTTAAAAAAATGAGATGCATTTACATTATAAAAATATTACTCGCTCAATTAAGAATAAAAATGACTCATACACAAAATCAGAAGCAAATTGTATTAAGAATAATATTCTTATCAAAATAATTACAAGGTATTTTTATAAGAATTCTTAAAAATGGTTTCTATGAATCAGATGCGTTGCCATTTGAAAAATAATAATTACAAATGAAATAGTATCCAGATGGAATAACGAAGCAAACGATATTAAAAATATTTTTTTCAAATTAAAATTATTTTCAATGAATTAGACGTGTTGCCATTTGAAAAATAATAATCATAAATGGAATAGTATGTACATGGAATAACGAAGCAAACGATATTACAAATATTCTTTTAAATTAAAATTATTTTCGATGCGTTTTTCGTGAATAGCATATAGCTTCAGTATTTCTTCTGTGATAGTTAAAATTCAGTACAAACAGCTGTAAAAATTGAAGTGTTGCTAGTAACCTAGTTTTAATATTTATGGTTTTTGTTACGATCGAATTTTTGTTTGAATAGTTGGTTGTACTTTGTCGGATGGTTCTCAGTTATTTATCGTCTGCAGAATGCAATGACCTTGTTCAGTTGCGTTGTTGCTTAAATATTAATTTTAAATATTGTATTTATTTTGCGGATCAATACACAACTTTAAATTTTGCTGATTATTATACAGATCACTTTCAAAATTTAAACTGCGCTTGCAAAAAGTAATTAAATTGAGTAGATGCTAGGATAAACAAATTCTTAATCATAGCTCTTTTTTTTTTAAATTATGCTAATATGAATTGAAAGAATTAGGCAAAAATAAAATAGATAATCTTTTAAATAGGTTTATATTATACTATATATTAATTATATTATATAGTATATATATATTATGTATTTATTTATATTATAGATTATAATAGTTTAAACTAGATTTATATTTGAAAATTAAGCAAAAATAAAATAGATATAATTATTTTCTTATGCTAAATAATCATAGTTTTTTTTTTTAAGTGTACCTATTTGGATTAGGACTATGTTCATTTGTGCTATATAAATTAAACGGCCAGAACTGGATAGTGGAAAAGCATTATTTATTAAACATTTTATGTATGCAATAAAATTTCGATATATCATTTCTCGTGGAAAATGGATAAGAGACAATGATGAATATGGGTCAACATAGAATTTCATTAATTAACAAAACATTATTTCCTATAACAAATATTTCGTTATATTTCCTATAACGACACAATATTTCCTATATTTAACATTATTTCCTACGTAAGTACATATCGATAGATAGTTTTTTTTCTTTCTATATACGTATATCTTGTTGTATGTATTCACAACAAAATATATATAGAAAGAAAAAAATTATTTTACCAAGTTGCATAAAAAGTTTAAGCAATTTCATTGGCATAAATAAAACGTGTCACACTTTGTTAAGGTTTGCAAAATTTTCGAACGATTTATGAGGGAAATGTCCTTCAGGATTACGATATAAACAGGTTTCATTTACATTGTTAAATTTACAACTGTACCGGTACCGTTAAATTGAAACAGTGAATGCTGGTAAAAGAACGATAACGAAATATTAGAGCAAGGCTATGGCTATACACTCAAGAGCCAAACATTATGACCACCTGTCAATAACGAGTTGGTCCACCTTTGGCGCGCAACACAGCTTCAACTCGCCTTGGCATGGATTAATACCACCACTTAATACCGGTTAAATGCCACTTCCACCTGATTACGTGCCTTCCACGTCATCCAGGCGAGTTCATTGCAAAATGTAGGGGTGGTCATAATATTCTGGCTCTTGAGTGTATATACAGGTGGTTATTAAAATAATGGAAACACCTGTGAATAAAAGTGACATTTTAATAATACGCTTCGTAAACATTATAATTACATACCGGTTAATACGCTATAGCTACCAGTATATATCATGGTACTATGAGGTAGCTTTAGTGAAGTTGTATATGTCTTGGATTTTTGTCAAAAGCGTACAATGTCACACCTCACAGATTTTCAAAGAGACCACATTTAGGTCCCGACTATCTAGTGCAAGTGTGACCGAAACATCCCAGCTTTTAGTTTCTAGAGGTAAAGTAACTAAAGTTCTGATAGTGTACATACAGCGCGGCAAGACAAGCTCTGCAAATGCAAATAGAGGACGGAAGGAGAAGCTCAGTGAAAGAGACCGACGGGTAATGAAGCGAATTGTAATGTCTAAGAAGAAAACAACTGCAGCCAAAGTGGCCACAGAGCTCAATCAGCATATTTGGATACTCCAGTGTTCAATCATTATAGTTAGGATGCACCTTCATAAACAGGACATTTACGCCAGAGCAGCTATTCCCAAGCCACTTGTCACATCTGTTAATGCCCAAACGTCGTTTACAGTGGTGCCACAACAACGAAACCTGGCAGATTGATAAGTGGAAGACAGTTATAGGGTCAGTCGAATCCGCTTTCACACTTTTCCCCACAACAGAACGGGTGCACGATCGGGGCATACCTGCACAAGCGTATGATTGTGATTGTCTCCTTCCAATTGTCAAACTTGAATGTGGATCTGTCATGGTATGGACAGTCAGGTCGTGGTTTTCTGCTGTACTAATGTAACCCTGAAAGAAAGGATCAATGGAGAAATCTTTGCTGACAGGGTCCATCCTATGATGCAAACTTTATTTGCTGCAGGAGATGGAGTTTTCCAAGATGATAATGCTAATATTCGGGCAGCGGGACTTGTCTAGTCATTTTTTTTTTTTATTTCCAATGGCAGATTATGAACAGTTACAGAACAACGAAAAATAAAAAAAAAGTAACAGAGAAAACAACAAAACATGCTGAAACAGATTTCATTAATCTAACATATCTCTAGCCTCCCAATATCGCTCAGCGAGAAAAGTCTTGCTCAGAGCAGGACAGTGCAGTAGATGTGTGGAGTCCATAGCCCCTCAGAGCTGCACAGAGTGCATATCGGGGAAGGAACAATTTTGAGTCTGTAAAGATGTTTACGCAGACAGTCATGTCCAGTGGCTAGTCGGAAAGGAGCGACTGCAATCCAGCGACTTGAATCCTGCGACAGCGACTTGCCCAATCATGGTTTGATGAACACGAGGATGAAGTGAAACATCTGCCTTGATCCGCACAGTCCCCCGACCTTATTATCATCAAATCATTATGGTCTATTTTAGAGCGGTCAATCCGGAATCGGTATCCTCCACCGGCATCTCTCCCGAAATGTACCAAATATTTAAATTTTCCATTAAAGTTGTTATTCGTATGTCACAGATGGGAAAAAAATTAGTTTACTTTTTTTTATTAGTGATAATTAAATGTTTTATTTAATTTATTGGGGCTTTAGTAATACATAATTCAATAATAAAAGCAGTATCGTAAAAGTTTGATGAAGTATGATGATAAACGTTTTATTTTTACAATGAATTTAACAGCTGTTGAAATCTTCCTTTTTAAAATTCTAATTACTGATTTTTCATTCTATTTAAAACAATTCGTCCTCTAACGTTTCGGTCTATGCTAGACCTATAACCGCTTCAAGAAGAAGACCACTTTCAGGTTCATGAGAACACTTTAATTTTCATTTACAGTCATTATATATATGTACAGAAAACTCTGGGTTAATATAAAATATCATTTATAATGAAATGAAAATTAAAGATATAATTTAGATATTTAGATACACAAGTGCACTGTTCACTCCCCCTTCTTCTCACAAAAATCTCATTCTTAAAGACAATCCGTCAAAATCTCACTTTAAGAGTCAAGGGTGGGGTCAGATTCCCTCGCTTCTCATTGGAGTAGATATATCTCAGCTCGTGGTGTATCACCCATCACGATGGAACAACACATGGTGTAGTCCATATTCAATCTGTAGTTGTTAAAACCTCGCTAAAGTTGTTTAGGAACATTCGCTAATTTTCTGAGTCTCATTATCCATGATACCAAATATCTGCTATCAGATTTGAGTGACAGATTGCTCTCATTAGGGCAAAAAACTAATTATATGTAATATAACTACACTCAATAAAGCTCGTCTGCCGTCGAATTTGAGTGTCGTGTTTATTATATATATTTCAAATAACATACATTCCTCTCTCCTGGGAATAAAATGCCAGAACTCTTCTCGTGAGAAAAAAAGAATGTTACAGTCCCCTTAAAATATCAAAACTTAGATTTCCTATCCTCCTCCACATTTTAATAAATCATTCTGAAAAACTTGTTGTGGCTTCGTAATAAGTTTACTTCACCGTTGTCTACGAATATTTGCATATTTTAAATAGACTCTCACAAGGCCACGCTACAGAAAGAGATAGCATGCGATTGTTTTTTGTTGTAAAGAAAATGAAGTTTCAATTCGCTGAACACGGTGCAGAAAATGAATCTTATCTTCTGTTGCGTAGCAGACACAGCGGACCTCTTACGAATACTATGCACTTATAAATTATCTTTTAGGTAAAATGTTCAGATAGAAAGCTGTAAGCTGTCTTCCACGCTTTTGGGTGAATTGTTTTATGCCTTTATTTGAATTCATTAAAATGATTCCCGTGTATTTTATTAACATATTAATGTAGCGCATTTAAATATTAAAAAAAAGTATGCGGGAGTTTCCACTATTTGTATTTTAGTAGGTAATATTATTTCATTTCGGTGAAATTATATACATATACTAACAGAACCCGGCATACGTTTTCCTGCAAAAAAAAAAAAATAAATAAAAAATGCATCGTAGAAAATTACTTATCGCGAATATATTGTTCCAATATAGGTGCATACTCATTTTCATGGATATCGTTTGAACGGTCTATATTATAGAACGTTGAAAAAATATATTGCGTGTAAAAAACCTTAGTATTTTTTAAGAATTTTTATAAATTATTTTAATGGAATTACAAAATCTTTTGCCAGAATGATTCCGTGACAGAGTGCAATAAGATTCATATTAAATTAGAATTAATTATTTCAATTCTTTTAGCTCATTGTCTATATTTTTATTCAAAAAATGTTTAGATTTTTTTTTTTTTTTTTTTTACTCATTTCAAACGTTTTTGTGCTTGTGTGTGAATGAGTTTCAAGGAAAATAAAAATGTGTCTGCAAAAAATGCGTTTCTTAAATTAAAGTAAATTAAGTTTAACAAGTGTATTATGTATTCTAACAAATATTTATTACGATTTTTGTTTGGCAACATGCGAATCTTTTCAAAATGCACGCTTTCAATCAGATAAAAAAAATGCTTATCTGTTAACTCACGATTTGGAACATAGAATAATGCGCATTTGGAATGACCTTGGAAGGTTAAACAGGGTGTATATTATATTGCATAATGTAAAAACACGTAATGGAGGAGAATAATTTAAAATCTATTACTTAGCATTTGATAATTTTTTTAATGAATCGCACTATTTCAAATTGAAAAAATGTAAGCCGTTTTAAAAAACGAATACTCGCATTAAGTTATTTGATTTTTTTAACTAGTCAATATTAATTAATTAGGGTGCGCAGAAGACCTGCCTCCCCGTGGTGCACCTGGTAACACTTTTTAGTAGTTAAAAGATCTGCAACTTGGCATTAGTGTTAGATTAATGAACTCTGTTTCAGCATGTTTTGTTGTATTATTTTGTTGTTGTTGTGTGTTTGTTTGTTTTTTCGTTGTTCTTTTTTTTGCTGTAACTGTTCATAATCTGCCATTGGAAATAAAAAAAAAAATATTAATTAAAACAATTGGTATTATTTTTCGAATAGCGATGGGTTGAACGGTATAGAAGTGGATGGACTGCATCACCCTCTGGTGGCGACAACAAAGAGGATAGCATAGAAACTTTCTCCATGTTTTGTCAAACACTTACAGAAAATTTTATCCAAATCGGTCAAGTCGTTTAGGAGGTTTCAGTGACAAACACACGTACAGAAGATTGCTGCGCCACTAACCGGGCCCAATTGTAGATCTAAACAATCCAGGGACCCCCTAACATACACAAAAAAATTTCACCAAAATCAGTCCAGCCGTTTAGGAGGAGTTCAGTGACAAACACACGTACAGAAGATTGCTGCGCCACTAACCGGGCCCAATTGTAGATCTAAACCCTCCAGGGACCCCCCGCCGCAAACACAAAAATTTCATCAAAATCGGTCCAGCCGTTTAGGGGTAGTTCAGTAACACACACATGTACAAAATTGTATATACAAAGATATATCAATTACAGCGCCACCTACCAGGTCCAATTGTGAATCTAAACCATGTATAGAAGAATTTATATATAAAGATAAATCTGCGCCGATTTTTATGCTGTTCAATCGGTAAGACTTGGCCTTTTTGCCAATTTTCCACACAGCAAATGGGCGGACTATGGATTGATCCTATATTAAAAATGATTTTCGCATTGATCCATTAAAATATTTTTATAGGACTATCATTATAATGTCTTTTGCTTCCTTAAATTAACATAAAAATGGACAATTGTAGCGTTTCAACGAAATTATTTTGAGTACCCCTGCAAGATGTACATGAAGTTCGAATTTTGCAAAATTAAATACTAAAATGCAACATCCACTTAAAATACTTTCAAGTACTGGTACTGAAGGAGTCCGTTTGCATAAGTATATCGGTTGTTCAATTTTGCTGTGCTTTCTTTTATTTTAATTCCTGTATACCTTTTATCTTGCGACAATCGTGCAGCTTGTAAAGAGATTCATTTTGAGTTTCGTAATCAAGTGCTTACACTTCGTCATCGATGTACAATGTTTAAGTGGTCGACCCTTTGCAGTCAGATTACAAGAATTCGCGTTTTTAATGCTTTAAAAGTGATATAATGCTTGATAGATGCTGATGAAATTTGTTCTGGAATCGATTTAGTATACAAACCCACCGAAAAAAATTGAACTCATCACAATTCCAAAAATGCAATTATTCCATGAATGTCTGAGTTTTTGTAGATGCAACTTTTCGCAACCGTGACGTGTATTCAATGCGTGTATATATATTATGTAGATTATATAAATAAATAATTAGATTCAATTACAAATTTATATTTATTTTACTTATTTATTTATTTTTTGTTAGAACTTAATATGAGCAGTGTTATTGCATTTATTTGGTACAGTCGGAAGAATCTCCGTCTTGTTAATGCTTCCAATAAATTTCTGTGCGCATGAGTTTTAAATCAATTTATGATATTGAGCTCCCCAGACGCTACTCATATAAGATACAGCGACCCATGAGAAAAGCACCAATGGCACTGAGGGAATATTTTTGACCTTGTCTAAAAATGAGGGCACTTGTGTGGCCACTCAAGAAGGGAGAAAAATACTTTGATGGAATCTCGGTCTAAGTTGGAAAGATCCTCTCGGCTTCCTAGCAAAATACCAAGAGTGGTTGGGAGGGGTTGTTGAGAGCTTGTTCATTTTTATTTTTGCCAGGGAAGAAATCTGGCCAAAGGTCAGCATACTGCTCAGCGGATTTGGCTAAGGAGTCGTCTTTTTCATTCCTCCGACCCCAACATGAGAAGAAAAATGTATGGTATGACTGGATGACAGCATGTCAAGTAGTTTTAAAATATCCAGGCTAGTCTGATCTCCAGCAATATCCCAATTAGAGAGGTGCTGAATTGAAGCCCGACTGTCAGTCAAGATCCAAATATCCTGGAAGTGATCCCCTGCCTGAACTGCATACTGCAAGCTGTTTCTGATAGCTATAAGCTCTGACCTAAAAACTGAACAAAAATTAGGGTTTCTGTTCTGGAATTCCATAGCACCGCTAATTAAGTAAATTATTCACATGGACGAAATTAATTTTAATTAAAATTTGTTAGTATTTCGATCCTGTAATTAACATAATAGAGAGTTTTTGCATCAGTAATGCACTATTACAGATACGCATGGGCAATAGGTACAATGTTTCCTATGAGTATGCGCGCTAGGAAAAAAATATCGGACGATAAAAAAACGTTATGCAAAAACTCTCTAATATAAAATGTCCATAAATGCTCATTGCCCGTCAACTTAAACAAGCAATGCGATATGCTTATTGTATGCAAAACTGGGACTGCTGCATCAGCAGCGGATTGCTTTTAGAAATTCCAGACTTTTGTTAGTTGGGAAAAAAAAAAAGAGAGAAGGATTTCTGTCTGTGCTCGAATAGTATTGCATGATGACAATGGGTGACGCTATCGCTGTTGCTGGAAATGAAAGTGCTGCGATTACCGTTCTAGTGTGTTCGGTATCATAAGATCACAAAGCGTGATTTTTATCTTTTATTTTGTTGCACGTTTTCCTCTCCATTTAAGTTTCTGCATTCTATTATCGGGCTCAAATATGGAGTTGTTTTGATGAAAGGTTTTTAACTTGGCAAAAAAAGAGACCAAGTGATAAAAAGTAACGAACTTTGTTTGCACTACAAAATTATAGCAAGACGCTTAGAAATTTGTTTCACGTCAATATATCATTATCAGGAACATAATTTTAATTAAAAATAATAAGGGTTAAAAGTTGTAATTAATCACAAAATAATATTTATGGTTTGTAATTAATATCCTTTTGCACTACAAAATTATAATCCGACGCTAAGAAATTTGTATCGCGTCCATATATCCTTATCAGGACCATAATTTTAATTAAATAATAATAGGGTTAAAAGTTATAATTAATCACAAAACAATATTCAAGGTTTGTAATTAATATCATTTTGCACTAAAAAATTATAATCCGGCGCTTAGAAATTTGAATCACGTCAATATATCATTAACAGGAACATAATTTTAATTAATTAATAACAAGGGGGAATACCGATCAATCGAATGAATATCGTGACAAAAGTGAAGCAAGACCGAAAAGAGCACGCCAAACTCTCTCAAATATCAAGGTCATATTGACTGTTTTCTTCGATTACCGTGGTGTGGTGCATTATGAATTCCTTCCGCTGGGCCAAACTGTCAACAAGGAATATTATTTGAATGTTATGCGTCGTTTGCGTGAAGCTATTCGTAAAAAGAGGCCACATTTATAGATAGACAACTCTTGGTTTTTGCATCACGATAATGCTCCAGCTAACACTGCATTGATTCTTCGTGACTTTCTCGCCAAACATGGAACCCATATCGTTCCACAATCACCGTATTCACACCGTGCAGCTTCCCTAAACTCAAAAGACCCCTCCGGGGACACCGTTTTCAATGGACTGAAGAGATTCAACGTGAATCGGCGCGCGCTTTGAAGGCCATCAATGCCGATGACTTTTTAGCATGCATTGAGAATTGGAAAAAAAGTTGGCATAAGTACATTGTGTCCGGAGGGGATGACTTTGAAGGCGATGAAATAAATTTAGAAGAATAAATAAAGAGTTTTTGAAAAAAATAATAACTGGTCTTACTTTTTGGGCACAGTAGTATATCATTATCGGAAACATATATATCATTTTATCCAAAAAATATGTTTTAATTTTATTTTTTTCTCATACCTTTTTAAATTGATAATTAATGTAAATAATAATTAAGGTTTGCAATCAATCTCCTTTTGCACTACAAAATAATATGATGATAGATATATCATTATCAAATAAGTATCATTACCTAAAATACATATCATTAACAAGAAGTTTTCATTTTATTTTTACACTTTTACCGAAGTAATAATTACAAACTTTAATTATTATTTTTGATTAATTATTATTATTTTTTTAATCTAGCACCTTTCACACCACAAAGTTTAGAAATTCATATCATATCAATAAATCATTATCAAATTCAAATATATATCTTCATGAAAATGTATATATGGAGTTTATTTTCAGTATTATCTTAGATATTTATGCATGTAGCAATACTAAACTTATCCAAATAACACTGTCCTTTTTTAAGTAAAATTAACATTTCTTTTTGATAAATAAAAAAAAAAAAAAAAATGTTATAACGTATATTGTATTTATTTGTACATATCATTGAAAAAGATAAAATGCTACCTACTTAAGTAATAGAAAAAAATGTCTTTATTATCATGCATGAATATGATTAAAGTTTTGATAAAAGGTTTTTGACTTTAGCAAAAAAAAAAAGTACTTCTGATAAAAAATAATAATAAATAAAGTTTAATAATCTCCTTTTGCACCACAAAATTATCACACGAAATTTATATCGAAATTTTTAAAATGAGTTCATTTTATTTGATTTTGAATGTTTATGAACCTGTAGAAACGAAAATGTTCGAATTAAATAAAGATTAGAATACGAGGAAAAAGAACGATTTATAGTTTACGATTTTGGGGAATCGTAATCGTTTTTTAGAAATCGTTTGGAAATTTATAGTTCGTGTTTATATTAAATTCTTAACTTAAAATTAAATTGAAAAGAATAAAAATTTTTATTCCTTCTTTGTTTATTTGCGATCTTTTTTTATTGATAAAGAATACATTGTTCGAATAATATATAAAATGAGGGCAAATATATGTTTAAAGTTTTAGTTGTGAAAAAAAGGCAAAATTAGTTTTAATTTTTAAAAAATGAGCATAATTTTTAAATGCTTTAGATCAAATGCATTGATCTGGCATCATCAAAAATATCAGAATATAATTTATAATGGATTTACAAAAATGGTGATTTTCTTTTATAATTAATGCAAATCATATTTACATTATTCAGCAGAAATCTTGTATAAATTTCACGGTTGTATAATCATGGATTCCTCTATTGTTGAGAGACCAAAACTGCAGTAAAACATCTATTTTAATGGAAAAAGACTTATTACCATATGTCATGGTTTTCCTCTACATATACTTCATCTTTTATAATGAATGGTAAGAATAATAATATGTTTAATAAGCTTATGTAGAAAAAATTTATTGCTTTTTTTTTTTATCAATTATGTAACTAGGATCTTATAAGCTATGCAAAAATAGAAAATTCCCATTATCTACAATTGTTTGCATAATCCCTAATTTACTCAGCAATTTTCCCCATACTTTCCCTTCTATTATAATTGAGTTATTATTAGTTGGTTAGAAGAAAATCGATAAAAACTATCGATTATTATCTTCATTTTTTCAGTTAGGTCAATTTCACTATTGCTGAATTTTATCTGACATTGAGGTCAACTTTCTGGTGAAAAGTGAATCACTTTATATATATATAATATAAATAACGCAAAAATATTTGGGTTTTTTTGTATTGTTTTCCTTTATATTTTTATATGGCACATAACCAATAAGAATATTTTTGTAATTTTTGGTTATTTTTTATTATTAACGATTGATAATATTTAGTCACATTTGTGAAATTTATATTTTATCCTTTTTTAATGTATTTTGTTATTCAATTCAAATGTTATATAGGCCAAAATGTATTTATTTATTTTGTATCATTATTCTTTTTATTTATAAATAGTGATTCAAAATAATTAATAATAATTTTTAGAATAAACTATTATTATTATAATTATAATCATAATAATTATTTTTATTAATATAATATTATTAATATATAATAATAATAATATTATTAATATATTATAATTAATTATTAATAAATTAGTTTATTCCTTTGCAATTTGCCAAACGATAACTTTTAATCATTATCGGAGGATATGCACTTAGATTGAAATTTTTTCTGGATGGGGTGTTTTTTATACTCGCCTTTACCAATATTTTTTTTTTGAATAAAATGTATCCAAAATTAAATTTTTGTACTGTTACCAGGTAATTCAAGGTCATATCTCTTAGTACATCTATGAAAACTTTCAGTTAAATTTTCAGTTTATTCAAAAGGCTTATAACCAGAGACTGGGAGTCGAGTATTTTTAAAGGAGTCGGTTTAAATATTCAACTCCCAACTTCCAAATTATAGGAATTAATGTTAAAAATGAAATGTTACGATAGCGTTGGAATGCTATCTTAACATTTCATAATATTAAAGGTTTTTTTTTTCTTTCTAATGAAGCTGGCAAACACTTAAACAGCTTGGTCTTGATGCCTTAAGGCAAGCGCCGCACAGACGTTACTCACTTTGCATTACCCAGGGGGCGCGCGTAACTTGAAGATAAGCCGCGGAGTAACAATGCCCCCGCAACGCTCTACGATTCTATTAGGACCGGGACCTACGGTTTTAAAGTGGATTCCGAACCACTACAAATATCCATGGCACCGCTGGAACTCGAACCCGAAACCTGTGGTACCGAGCGCCAGCCACTCGGCCCTCATAATATTAAAGTATATTCATTATTTCATAATATTAAAGCATGCATTGGAAACTGTATACTTTATTATTACAACCAGTAGTAAAGACAGTGACAGCTTTAGCAGCAAACAGAATAGGTATCGAGAGACTTTTCTCAGCATTGTGGCTCGATTGGGTTGATCAATTGAAAAATGGATAATTGTATTGGATCCACGACGAAAGAAGGTATTCTCTCTTATTAAGAACAGGGGTGGCCAACCCAAATGATATTGTGGGCCACTTTGGAAATGCACTAACTCCGCGAGGATATATAACTAATATTATATATCCCCCTATTAGATTGAGACTCACTATAGACATTTTTTTTTTTTTTTGAGTGAAAGATTAAAACAGAACGAGTTATTATTATTGTGTTTACTATTATTCGTACACGTAAAAGTAGCTAATATAATAATGATGATGATACTCGACGCACATTGTAAAGAAATATAGAACACTAAAAAATGAAATGTGAAAAATATATAAATATAAACGAAATTTAAAAAAAAGGAATGACAATGAAATCATTAAAAATATTTATTTTATTAAGGCGATACTTGTTTCTCTACTCTTTCACTTAGCTTTTGCAAATCGATTCCAATGTGGGTATTTGCATATTATCATGGGTGTTGCATCCGTTATGTTTGAGCGTGTTTTGTATTGAATCAATTTCGTTTTAGAAAACACGATTCGCAGGTGTAAGTCGAACCAACAGAGCTAACAACTTCAACTGAGAGTTTGGTTCAACTGTGCGTATCTAGGATGGTCACTTAAAGTGAAACAGGGAACCTGTTATATAAAATGTTCCAAGAATATAATTTAATTATTCTGCGAACTCATCAATAAAGCAGCAATATCGGTCCTGTATTCGAAAGAATATTATTTTATAATCAAAGTTCCTTTTTTTCTTATCATTTCGAGGGTCGATTTTTGAATATAAGGATGCACACGTAATGTATTTTTGTAATACATTGCTTTTCACTGCTTTGGTCATAATAAATTGAATATATTTTGTAAAAGTGTGATAAGTCTCATGGGCCGGAAAAAATATTCAAGGCGGGCCGCAGGTTAGCCTGCTTTAGATAGATATTCAACTAAACAATTAAGATCGTTTTAATTAGGCAAATAAATGAAATAACAGATTGCAATTAGATTGTGTATGTTGAAGGTGTTTCCCAATTCTAATTTCACAATCTTCGTTGTTATGAACATAGAATATAATCAGTTTGTAGAGAAAAACAAACGTGATGAAAACACAAATACATTTTTTCTCATCCTTTCGACATTTCATTTTTGAATAGATGAATGCACACATAATATATTTTTTCAATACATTGGTTTTCACTCCTTTGGCCCTTCTAAAATAAATATATTTTGTGAAAGTGTGATAAGTCTCATGGGCCGGAAAAAATTAAGGCGACCGTGGGTTGACCACTTCTGATTAAGACAAAAGAAGATTTAATGTATTTCAAATACAGCATCTTTGCGAATTAAGTGAGTAAATGCACAATTTTCTTGTACTCGCCTTCATCTGTACTATAGTACCTATTTATTTGGTACTGTTAAGTACCCTAGTTTTACCAATCTGGTTCATCTAGTTCAAATGCCCAAGCTGAATCCACCAATAAAATTTAAAACGTGCTGCATAAAAGAAATTTTCTAGTTCTCGTGTAATCAAATTTTGGAATTCAGAGAGAGTTTCGAAAAGAGAATCTCACTCAATACAGAATTTTGTCTGATTCGGTAGACTGCGATGCGAAAAAGCTATGTCGTGTTACGATCCAATATTTGCAAAACAAAGAGCTCGGAGTCATTTTCGGTTGCTGGAATTAATTTCAATTTCATTGTCCCAATTTAATTTTGTTTTAAATTATTTCATGTAATCAGTTAAAATTAGCAACTTAAAAAACAGATTTACAATACCTAGGCAGGGGCCTGATGGCCGAGTGGCTAGCGGTCTGGTGCTCGGTACCACAGATTTGGGGTTCGAGTCCGGGCGGTGCCATGGATGTTTGTAGTGATTCGGAATCCACTTCAAACCGTAGGTCCCTAGTCTTATAGGATCGTAGAGCGTTGTGGGGGCAATGTTAGTCGCGTCCGTAGCATTTCAAATTACACGTGTCCCTGGGTAGTGCTAAATGATTAACAACAGTGCAGCCTTTGCTTATATGAAATAGAATAACTGTCATGTATTGTCATTTGCATTAGAATAACAATACCAAGCCACTTCGGTATCTACCGTAACGAGCAGGCTGATTTCCTTGATCGAAAGTGCACTAATCTGTTTCAACCAAATTATTCTGGAATGTCGTACCATTCTGTAAAACTATATATATCAAACGTTATAAAAAAATAAGGACCTTTTCATAGCCACGGGAGAGAATAAAGAGTAAGAATTGGGGTAAGACAGCTAGATACAATACTAGATAAGCCTCGCCGAAATGCAGTAGCTCTTTTCAGACTTGTGGTCAATTTGGCTAGCGCTGTGGCCTTTTTAGTACCACAGGTCGGTTCGAATCCTTGCGTTATCGTTGGGAGTAATGCGGAATCCATATTAAATTGTAGAACGCGGTTTAAATAGCCTAAAGTGTGTATAAAATGACCGTAGAGCGACAAACCAAACCTTTTCATACTTATAACAAGACATCTCTGTCTGGGAGAGCATTTATATCGTATAGGTGTATATGACCATCTCAACTGTCGTCTTTGTGGCCTATGAATAGAAAACACCTGCAATGTTGCAAGACACTCCATGGAACTGACTTCGAGATGGCAAGATATTGGCGTGACAGAGAGCTCTTGGGGCGATGACTTTGGTCTTTGTTTCTTCTACTGTGTTTTGATGGGGTTTTTCCTTTCTTTGTTGTATTTGTTTATAAATATGTATTCCCCCGCCATTGGGAATTAAAAAAACGGATTTACGGTCGAAAATAGCTTCCGCCGTCGCCATTTTTAAAAAGATCTTCTTTTATGAAACTGACCAACTTGCTGGTATCCATTAAATGATAAATTAATTTTAATTTGAAATTTCGCTGTGTCACTTTCAGTTAAGTGACACTTTTTGAAACTTGTTCTGCATCTGCTTTGTCTTATTCATCCATTTCGTGCTAATTCTTTTTTACTTATCAACAAGGCAGTATAGGCAAAACATTTGTAACATCACTCAATAAGTCTCCTGTCTGACGCATATATGGCAACACTTGTTGGCAGACCCATATGCTTTCTGGATAGTAGTATCCTTCAAACGATACGTGTCAAAATTTCGTGACATTCTGATAATTAGTTTACAGCTCACAGTGACCCCATTTTTCTAATTTTCAAAACAATGGATAAAAACGAGTTTCAAGTGTTGATTAAACATTGTTTTTGGATGAGGAAAAATACTGTTGAAGCCAAACAGTAGCTTGATAAGCGTTATGGAGACTCTGCACCAGGGAAATAAACTATTATTGACTGGTATGCTGAATTTAAACGTGGTCGTACAAACACCGATGCTGCTGAACGCTCGGTTCAAATCTGAACTCAGTTCCTTTTTTCGCATTTTTTATTGCTACGTTGTGCTTTAAATTTATTCATAACTTTCCGACTAGTAACTAAGTTAGGTTTTATTTTATTGTACGCTTTTTTACCCCTTTTTTTTTGTAAGGAAAATAAAAAAAGGATTATAAATAAAAATATAAAATAAAATAAAAATAAAAATCATAAAATCGAAAATGAAATAAAAATTATAAAATAAAAATGCAAATAAAAATTATAAAATAATAAAAAAGAATCACGGTTCTGAGATCGGCCTTTTTTTTTTTTTTTTTTTTTGTGAGGACATGATTACAATTTTACCTTTCAGATCACTCATTGGCTCCACCATTCAGCATAATCCCTTCAGTGTGTTGGTAAACAAGTTTGTTTACGTTTTCAATATGTTTACGGCATCGACAACTGGTCCCCTAATTGTACCGAATTTAAAACTTAACTTTTAACTTCTTGTATTTTTGTATTTTACTTATTATCAATAGTATTTTTTAAATTTTTTTTTGAGTACCACTTTAATTTGAATTTTTAGAAACTTTTATCTTTTATTTACTAGCATTAATTAAGCAGCCATTATAATTCAAAGCATATATATTTATTAAGATGAGGAGGTTTAAGGGGTATTTCCCCTGTTGGTACTCCGTAAACCGTACTCCAGTTGCCGGTCTTACAGCCCAAAATCGGCAGTTGTTCCTGAAAAACATAAAAAAAAAAAAAAAATCCACAAAATTAGTTTTGAAAGACATTAAAGTGAAGTTGCATGAGATAGCCGACACCTTAAAGATATCAGAAGGTAGTGGGTTTACAATTTTACACGAAGCTTTGAGTATGCTTAAGTTGCTTTCGAAAGTGGATGGCCCCGCGTTTGCTCACACGGGACCGAAAGCAACAACGCATCGACGATTCAGAGCGCTGTTTGGAGCTGTTCAAGCGAGATAAAAAAGAATTTCTTGCTTTGGTATGTGACAATGGATAAAACATGGATCCACTACTACACACATGAATCAAAATAATCGTCAGTTGAATGAACAGCAGTCGGTGAAAGTCATCAAAGCGACCCAAAACTCAAAAATCAGCAGGCAAGGTTATGACATCCGCATTTTGAGGCGCGCATGGTATTTTGTTCACCGACTATCTTGAGAAAGATAAAACTATCAATAGCGAATATTGCATAGCATTATTGGATCGATTGTGTGTTGAAATTAAGAAAAAGATAAAAGGGCTGTTTCAGCAAGATAATGCTCTGTGTCACAAGTCGATGAAAACTATGGTTAAATTGAATGAATTACGCTTCAATTGCTTTCCCACCCACCAAATTCTACAGATATGGGCCCCAGCGACTGCTAGCTTTTTGCAGACATTATAAAGATGCTCCAGGGAAAGAAATTTGGTTCAGGTGAAGAAGTAATAGCTGAGACTGAGGCCTGTTTTGAGAGCAAAGACAAATCGTTCTACAAAAAAGGCATCGAAAAGTTAGAGGGGAGAATTGCATTGAATGTATTACTCTTGAAGGAGAGTAGGTTGACGAATAAAGTCGAATTTCTAAAAAATTAAAAAAATTGTTTTTCTTAGCTAGACCGGAGACTTATTGAATGATGTGTTAAATAGAAAGAAAAAAAAAGATTAATCTGCAAGGGGGAAAAAAAAAAAAGAAAAGTCGTGTGTAGTTGTTAATCTATTAATTTTGACGAAATGATGTCTGTAAAATTATTTCTCCTCATTGACACGACTGAAATTATGATGACCACCAACCGCAACGCCTACGGGAATACAAAAATAAAGCAAATTTTGTCTCTTAATCATCAAACCAGAGCGTGAGGTTGTACGTAGACTACTGTGTGAGTAATGAGCGTTAAAGGTTACAAGTCTGTTAATTAATGACACATTACAACTCACCACTGCAGTTGCATTGTTCAAATTCTCTTTGCGAATGAGTTACTGGTGGGAAGGCTTGGTCTTTTAGTTGAGTTGAATTTAACTAAAAGGGCCAAAATAATATTGGAACTTTTTGATCCCTGAAAAATAGGTTATTGTCTTGGCATAAGCATATTTTATTTTAATACTGTATTCTAAGTTTGAAACAATGTCAATCATTTTTTTTTTTTCAATTCCTTCTATTAGCTCACATTCTCCCTATATATATCTTGTTCAAATTTTACATCGTTTTTTTTATTCAACCACTCCAATTCAGAGTGAAAAAAAAAAATAGGGAATTGACTTTAAATTTTTTTTTATGTTACTTTTTGTTATTAAATGAGTTCGAACAATTCAAACGAACTCGCTCTTGAACTTTTGTTCATTCTTTCGTATGTAGAGTCTTAATATTGAAATTTTAAATTTTCTTATAAAAACAGATTTATTTTGTTTGATTGAGCTTAATATCCATTTAACTAAAATGACCAAAATAAGTAACGACAACACTTTGATTAATTGATATAAAGTCATCCAATTTGGTGCTCTACTTTTTAAATAAACATTTTTTTAATTCATCTATGTATAAATAAAATATTTATCTATCCATCTATGCATTTTGTAAAATTCAAAAATTTATTACTTAAAAAGTTCTTTTGATTTCGTTCATTCTTTCTTATTTAGATTTTTAATATTGAAATCATAAAATCTTCTTTCAAAAGCAGACTTATTTAGTTTGATAGTGTTGTGGTATCCATTTAATTAAAATAATCGAAATAATCAATAATAACAACTTTGATGACTTTATATGCAATTAATCAAATTTTCTGCTCTATATCTTCAACAATTTCTTTAAATTCCTGTATGTTTTTTTTCTTTTCCTATATTTGTCTATTCATCTACGTATTTATAAAATTTCAAAATTTAACACTTAAAATTCAATTTTTCTCTTTTGAATTTTTTATTTTGCCAAAAAACAACGAAAAATATTCTAGTTGATTCTTTCTTTAATTAAATAAAAACCTAATTTTACATATATAATATTTTTAAAGGGGCCTGATGGCCGATTGACTAGTGCTTGGTGCACACACAGGTTTCAGGTTCAAATCCACGAATGTTTGTAGGGATCGGAATCAACTTTAAACCGTAGGGCCCAGTCTAATATGACTAAATGCAGGCTGACAATCGTATGCTGTAAAAAAAGAAAACATCTCCTGTCTCTAAATTTGCCACTAGAAATGGCATTGGCCCACCAAGAGGCTGTTGCACCAATGAAGAAGAATATTTTTAAAAAATGAATTGAAATATTAATGTTTTGTAACTAATTTTATAATAGTATCTGTATTTGCTTATATAAAAAAAACAATGAACCTTTTTTTATGTTTATGTGTTTAAATTGTAATATTTTGAAATAGAAAAAGTATTTTAAAAAAGCATTAAATTAGATTGTTACAAAATAGCAATATTAAAGACAAAGTGAGATCTTAATTTGAGGGTGAAAGATTTTATATATATTTTAATTCCAAGAAAGTTGAAGTAGTATCTAAAAGAATAGAAGAAAAGCTTTTTTTATGACTTCTAATTTCGCATTAAAATTATCAAAATCTTAATCTACATCTTTTTTTATTAATTTATAATTTGATTTTAGTTTTGAAATTGCAATTAATATTTTATTTCATTAAAAGTGATTAAAATTTACTATATATTTAAACAAACAAGCAATACTGAGTTATATTTGTTGACTTATATAAAACTAAAGAATTATTTATCCTTTGATAATAATTTACGCAAAAAAAAAAAAAAAGAATGTCTGTCGTTTTAAATGGAAAATTGACAATATTTTAAGAGCTAAGTGTGTTACGATACATTCATAACTAATATAATTCATGTTAGTAAAGTATTGCTGAATAATTTTTCATACATCTAATCTAAAACAGGAAGTAAAAAATTGGGTGAGTTGAAAATAGATTGAAGTATCTTATAACATAGATTTACGATATGTCTAATTTTACTTTAAAAATATAATTGGTAATTCCTTTGAAAGATTTTCAGATTTCAATAAAGATTAAATTAGTAAATATAAAAATTTAATCGGCTGGGCGGATATACAAGTTACACATAAAATTTAAAATTGATAATATGTATGCATTTTGTTCTTAAATAAACAAAGAAAGAAAAAAGTATCAATAAATCCTATTCAGACAATAAATTATGTTCACCAGTTATCGTTCTAAACTGGAAAAAAAAGATTAAATAAAAATTAAACACAGCTGCAGAACACCAAACGATTTTATAAAAAAAAGCAAAAGATATTTAATAAAAAGGCACGTGAAAGTAATTTAAATAAACCAATAAGAATAGCTTGTGGAAAGAAAAAAATAAAACCAATAAGAATAGCTTGTGGAAGATATTTTTAAAAAAAAAATAAACCAATAAGAATAGCCTGTGGAAGAAATTTTTTTTAAAAAAAAATAAACCAATAAGAATAGCCTGTGGAAGAAATTTTTAAAAACAAAAATAAACCAATAAGAATAGCTTGTGGAGGAAATTTTTAAAAACAAAAATAAACCAATAAGAATAGCCTGTGAAAAAAATTTTTTTAAAAACAAAAAAATAAACCAATAAGAATAGCTTGTGGAAGAAATTTTTAAAAACAAAAATAAACCAATAAGAATAGCTTGTGGAAGAAATTTTTAAAAACAAAAATAAACCAATAAGAATAGCTTGTGGAAGAAATTTTTTAAAAACAAAAATTAGAAATGTTAAAAATGACGCCGTTAAAAATGACCATCGCTGCCCTACAGATCCATACAAATGTATTTTTTATTGGTAATAAGGAACATGATCTAGCTTTAGTTTTATGAAAAAAGTAAACATTTAAATATTAGAAAAAATATTGCCTATTTTAAATATAATAGATCCTGTGTAAATAACGTATTAGCCTGAATGTATTTTTTTTTTTTTTCTTCTTTTTTTTTCCCCTGTTCTATTTCTTGCTTTATTTATCGACATAAATATGTTCTATTTCAAAATTGCACGCGATGAAGAAGATAAAAAAATGCTTTAAAATGCATGGATCTTTTGGATCAGTCCATATTTGTGAACAAATATTTTTAGACCTGAATATAATAGAATTCGATCGATAAAAGCCATTGGACTGATAACTTCAGTGATTGGTTAAGATAAAAATCGAACCAAATACTAAAATATTTATTTATTAATGCAATATCACATACCAAACTTTTCATCTGCTTTTTATTATATTGTTTTATTAATTTTTTTATTATACCTAACGAAATAAAGCATATATGTTGGATAATTTTCGATTATTATTAAATATTTGTTTTGTGGGAAGTTATGCTGCTATCATAAGACGATGCATCTTTTCTACAGAGCTTATCTAACCATGTAACCGCCCTTCTTACGTATATCGCGGCCAGGTGGCCCATTGGCTAGCGCTCTGGCCTTTTGTTACCACAGGCTTCAGGTTCGAATCTTGGCGGTGGCATGGATGTTTTGTTGATGGTTTGGAATCCACGTTAAACTGTAAGTCCAGGTCTAATTAGCCTAAATTTTGTACAAAATGACCGGAGAGGGACAAATCAGACCAAACAAATATCCTTACATATATCTGGCAGCTTCTGTTGCAGCGCTCTCTTTATACTGACTGAACTTCCTCAGAAGTAGCCAAGAACTGTCCTTGTGAGGTTGAAATGTCACACCTTTGTTTTTATTTTGTGATTAACTTTTGATGTTTGTTTCAAAGATATCAAGTATGTAACATAAAATGCTGCAAATGTAAATGTTACATAACTCTGGGACCCATCATAATTAATCCTATTTCCCCCTTTCACAATCAGGGCCTGGTGGCCAAATGGCTAGTGCTCTGGCCTTTGGTACCACAGGCTTCAGGTTCGAATCCTGGCGGTGGCATGGATGTTTGTGAGTGGTTCGAATCCACTTTAAGCTGTAGGTCCCAATCTAACTAGCCCAACGTGTGCACAAAATGACCGTAGAGCGACAAACCAAACCTTAGGTATATCTGGCAATATCAGCTGCGGCACCTCTTTATACTGACTGAATTTCTTTTGGTAATGGCAAGAACTGCCCTTGTGAGGTTGAGTAACTCGAAATGCAATAAATGTAAATGTTACATAACTTGAACACATCATAATTAATCCTATTTCCCATTTCACAATCAAGCTTATATGAACAGCACTATTATCTATAAATTCTTAATATTTATTATTATTTTTTAAAAATAATGTCGACTACATTGTAGCATTTCATCCACTGAAAAAAAAAAAGGAACTATTTATTAGATGGCTAGCTCGGTTTAAGTACATTCAGCGAAAATGAATCTATAAGAAACATGGAGTTACGAAATACTATTGTTAGGATGGACGAAAAAGCACTTGTTTTTTGCTGTCAGATTGCACCCGTGCTTTAGTTTTATGGCAGTCCAATTTGACACTGGCCCATTGTTCATTCATTCTAAAGTCAGCATTGGGGATTGATTTACAGCAAAGTATAAACACATTAATTTCGAACTGATGTGATGTTTCACACGTGTGCTGAATCATCTGCAATTTTCAAACCAATTAAAGTGACTTGGGTTTGAGAAGAAGACCTTCGTTACTGAATGAAGACGTTCAAAGAGACCTGATGAGTTCAGATGGCCGTGAGAAAACGAAATGGATTGACGAAAGACACGATGCCATGTTTTTCTGTGCGTATGTCATTAACAAGGATCGATTCATTTTCAATGTCCTTATCGGGGGTGGTTGCATCTGCCAAAAAAAAAAATGTCCGACTCTCTACCGTAATTTTGTGAATATCGATCTTATGGATTTAGGAGAATGTATGAAATAAATTCAATGACTTTTGTGGGGGTCATCTATAGGTAAAAACAGTTTTTATATATATATTTTTTTTTTTTCTTTTCTAATGCAGCTGGCAAACACTTAGACAGCTTGGTCTTGGATGCCTTAAGGCAAGCGCTGCACAGACGTACTCACTTTGCATAACCCAGGGGGCGCGTGTCACTTGAAGATAAGCCACGGACGTAAAAATGCCCCCGCAACGCTCTACGGTCATATTCGACCGGGACCTACTTTTTAAAGTGGATTCCAAACCACTACAAACAACCATGGCACCACTGGGACTCGAACCCGAAACCTGTGGTACCGAGCGCCAGAGCGCTAGCCACTCGGCCATTCAGGCTCTACAGTTTTTTATATTAACAAATTATTTTTTTTTATATTAACAAAGCATTTTTGATAATTTCAAAGCTATTTGCACTCACTTAAAAGATATTTTTGCACTTTAAATTTTACTTGTGGAATGTATGTATATATTGGGGCCTGAATGGCCGAGTGTCTAGCGCTCGGTACCACAGGTTTCGGGTTCGAGTACCGGCGGTGCCATGTATATTTGTAGTGGTTCGGAATCCACTTTTAAACGGTAGGTCCCGGCTTCATAAGATCGTAGAGCGTCTTCTTGAGGTTGAGTTAGTCTTCAGCCCTCATGGTTCTTCGCTAAAATGAGGCTGCATGTGACCCTTAGCCATGGCCCAGTCGCCTTTCGACGGGGTCTTCTGGACCTGGTGTAGGCTTCCTGCACAAGGTGCATCAGTAACAGCAACAGATATGGTTGTAGTAGTAAACTGTTCTTCCATACTGTAAACACTGCATATTTATAATGTATAATTGAATATATACATCAGGTATTGTTTGTGTTACCTACTATGTTTCTGGTACACAGAGAAATTAATGAGATGTTTTTCGGGACGTCTTATGCAAGAAAACTTTAGATGTTTCCTACTATTCAGCCCACTTGTAAATGCAAAATACGCCATTCTTATTGCTTCTGAGGGCGGCCTGATGGCCAACTGGTTAGGGCTCTGGTCCTTGGTACCACAGGCTTCAGGTTAGAATCCTGGAGGTGGCATGGATGTTTGGGAGTGGTTCGAATCCACGTTAAACTGTGGGTCTTGGTCTGTTTAGCCCGAAGTGTGCACAAAATGTGCCGTAGAGCGACAAACCAAACCAAACCTCGTTTTTGAGGAGATTGACGTATTTTTTTTTTTTGTATCCTCAAATGCTAGTCTCCTCGTTTCTGAGCTGCAATTTAAACGTACTCCATCAACAGAAATGTATTCCAGATCTATTCTTGTCACCAGACCACGAATGGGCCGGAGCGATATCAGAACCCGAATATGGGTAATTAAATTATATTGTTGTTGTTGTCCCTCATGGAAGGAGGGGAGTGGGATGCAGCTTTGTTCTGATGCAGCACCCGTAGGTAGAAGTCTGACCTCGGCTCCGTGACGCTCTTACAGTCACAGGAGACCGGGACCTACGGCTTAAAGTGGATTCCGAACCACTACAAACATCCATGGCAACGCCGGGACTCGAACCCGAAACCTGTGGCACCAAGCGCCAGAGTGCTAGACACTCTCGGCCATTCAGGCCCATTAAATTATGTTAATTAGCAATATTGGATTACATCTCAGCATTGATTTCTTTGTTGGATTGTAATACTTTTTACTCTTCTGAAGATCTTTTAACCGATTAGATCATTGTCAACTTTATGCTCCAAGTATACGCTACAAAAACATAAAACACTTCAGCAACATTCTTTAACTTATCTGAAAAAAAAATAATAATGCATTGCTTATTATTATAATAT
Source organism: Caerostris extrusa (assembly GCA_021605095.1). Classification (NCBI taxonomy): domain Eukaryota; kingdom Metazoa; phylum Arthropoda; class Arachnida; order Araneae; family Araneidae; genus Caerostris; species Caerostris extrusa. Next base: position 18,242 of record BPLR01007983.1, on the reverse strand, counting down.
TAAGTTCTATTCTATTAGTGTGAGTATATGCATACAGTCCGATCAGCTACCGCGTGGAAAGACTGCAAGCGGAATTTCTATTTATTAAAAAATAAAACTAGCGGACTGGTCTTAGACCATATAAATTTGAACAATTTTCAAAGTACTCTATTGTTTATCTAAGTTTTTATTATTGTTGTTTATTTATTATGTTTTTTTCTTTCGGCAGGTGTACAACGGGTTGATGGCTCGCACCGACTGGAAAAAGTCGTCAAGATTCCCGTCGGAGTGATTCCTGGCGGATCTGGCAACGGACTGGCGAGGGCCATCAACTACGCCGTCGGGTGAGTGTTGCTTTTGCACAACCATTTATATCCATTAACCGAGCTTCCTTTTTAAACGCATTGGATACTACTAACTTGATATTCTTAGACCAGATAGGTTTCGCAAATTACGCCACAGTGTGTTTGTAGTCAATGACTTTGAATGTGCCAAAATATCACTGATTTTTTTTTTTTTTTTTTTCTTGTCACTGGTCGTCAAAAATTTGAATAAAAAATGCTTTTTATGTCAAATAAATTAATAATAAAAGTTTAAAAATAAAGGGAATTAGTATTGTTGCAGAAATTTAAAACATCATAACATATTGCACACTGACCATAATGGCGTTGCGAACTGTTGTGATTTTATCATTTATCTGGAAGTCGCTTTGCAAACATGAACAACAGTGAACATTTAGTTTTATGAACCATTATTCCAGTTTGTGATTTTGTTATTATGAGGCGAAAATCATGGTACGCATCACTGTTACTGTGAGGCGAAATCATGGGATTGATGCATTAATGTTTCTATGAGGCGAAAATTATGGTACGTGTTACTGTGAGGCGAAATCATGGGATTGATGCATTAATGTTTCTATGAGGCGAAAATTATGGTACGTGTTACTGTGAGGCGAAATCATGGGATTGATGCATTAATGTTTCTATGAGGCGAAAATCATGGTACGCATCACTGTTACTGTGAGGCGAAATCATGGGATTGATGCATTAATGTTTCTATGAGGCGAAAATCATGGTACGCATCACTGTTACTGTGAGGCGAAATCATGGGATTGATGCATTAATGTTTCTATGAGGCGAAAATCATGGTACGCATCACTGTTACTGTGAGGCGAAATCATGGGATTGATGCATTAATGTTTCTTTGAGGCGAAAATCATGGTACGCATCACTGTTACTGTGAGGCGAAATCATGGGATTGATGCATTAATGTTTCTATGAGGCGAAAATCATGGTACGCATCACTGTTACTGTGAGGCGAAATCATGGGATTGATGCATTAATGTTTCTATGAGGCGAAAATCATGGTACGCATCACTGTTACTGTGAGGCGAAATCATGGGACGTGATGCATTAATGTTTCTATGAGGCGAAAATCATGGTACGCATCACTGTTACTGTGAGGCGAAATCATGGGACGTGATGCATTAATGCATCTATGAGGCGAAAATCATGGTACGCATCACTGTTACTGTGAGGCGAAATCATGGGATTGATGCATTAATGTTTCTATGAGGCGAAAAATCATGGTATGCATCACTGTTACTGTGAGGCGAAATCATGGGATTGATGCATTAATGTTTCTATGAGGCGAAAATCATGGTACGCATCACTGTTACTGTGAGGCGAAATCATGGGATTGATGCATTAATGTTTCTATGACGAGGTGAAATCATGGTACGCATCACTGTTACTGTTAAAGTGAGGCGAAAAAAGCATGGGATGCATCACTGTTACTATGAGGTGAAATCATGGGACGTTGATGCATTAATGTTTCTATGAGGCGAAAATCATGGTACGCATCACTGTTACTGTGAGGCGAAATCATGGAGGCATGATGCATTAATGTTTCTATGAGGCGAAAATCATGGGACGCATCACTGTTACTGTGAGGCGAAATCATCACTGGTGATTGATGCATCACTGTTTCTATGAGGTGAAAATCGTGGGACGTGTCACTGTTGCTGTGAGGCGAAATCATGCATCACTGTTAAATTGATGCATTAATGTTTCTATGAGGCGAAAATCATGGTACGCATCACTGTTACTATGAGGCGAAATCGTGGGACTGTCATGCATTAATGTTTCTATGAGGCGAAAATCATGGTACGCATCACTGTTACTGTGAGGCGAAATCATGGGATTGATGCATTAATGTTTCTATGAGGTGAAAATCATGGTACGCATCACTGTTACTGTGAGGCGAAATCATGGTACGCATCACTGTTACTGTGAGGCAAAATCATGGGATTGATGCATTAATGTTTCTATGAGGCGAAAAATCATGGTACGTGTCACTGTTACTGTGAGGCGAAAATCACGCATCACTGGAGGCAAAAAGCATGATGCATCAATGTTACTATGAGGTGAAAATCATGGTACGCATCACTGTTACTGTGAGGCGAAAATCATCACTGGTGAGGCAAAAAGCATCACTGTTACTGTGAGGCGAAATCATGGGATTGATGCATTAATGTTTCTGTTAAAATGAGGCGAAAATCATGGTATGCATCACTGTTACTATGAGGTGAAATCATGGGATTGATGCATTAATGTTTCTATGAGGCGAAAATCATGGTACGCATCACTGTTACTGTGAGGCGAAAATCACGTATCACTGTTAAAGTGAGACAAAAAGCATGGGATGCATCACTGTTACTATGAGGTGAAATCGTGGGACGTGTCACTGTTAATGTGAGGCGAAAATTATGCGATGCATCACTATTACTATGATGCAAAATCATAGGATGCATCTCTGTTGGTGTGACATAAAATAATGGGTTGCATGATTGTTACTACGAGGTAAAATCATAGGATAAAAAACAAATAAAGGATGCATTGCATTAAACTTCAGGATATCAAATCTGATTTTTTTCTTGGGTGGAGGTTATTGTAGCTTTTATTTTATATTTAAAATGCCTTTTACTGTTGGATATTTAAAAGCTGCATATTGGACTGGAACAGAAAGCTAGTAACTCAGTGTATCCTTTTTTTTTTAATCATTGGGCGATATGCTAAATGCCTTTCCTGACGCAGTGATAACCGTATTCTTTTAAATAGCCGAATTTTTTTTTTAAATTTTAATTGATAGTGAAATAAATAGCTATGAAGCAGACTGTTTTCTTATTCCTTTGGATTTTTAATTACTTCCTTAAGAAAATCGGCCTCAAATACAAAAAAATAATAATAATAAATAAATTAAAATATTGATCACCCCCGTGCTATATCAATGAAAATAAATACTTCAGATTATGAAGTCGGAATTGTGCTGCTTAAATAAAATTCTTTTGATTATATTATTTCTGCTAAAATTATTGAAAATGATTAACTATTTCATTATTTTTCTTAATTCTTCAAAATCGTACTTTCTGTGATCTAATGTGTGTAATTCGCGTGTTTCAGGGAGCCCTACGACGTGACGGCGGTGACCCCTTCTGTGCTGAACATTCTGAAGGGCCAGGTTGCGCCCATGGACCTCGTCAGGGTGCAGACTTCCGAGGAGTGCTTCTACTCCTTCCTGTCCATAGGGTGGGGCCTCATGGCCGACATCGACATTGAGTCCGAGAGGCTCAGGGCCCTGGGGGAGGCCCGCTTCGCAGTCTGGGCCATCATACGGGCAATCGGTAAGTGCTATTCTTAAGCTGGATTCACATCAAAAACCAAAATGAGTGCCAGCCAATCAGAAGTCTGTTTCCAATTCCTCACTTCGTATCTAATTTAAATCACATTCAACTTTTAAATACCATATTTCTGTGGTACATCAGAAAAGAATATTACGTGACACCTACATCAGGGGAAAACACTACAAAGGGGATTATTGAATCTGTTATCCTCGATTGAAGTTGGCGGCCTGAGGGCCAATGGGCTAACGCTCTTTGGTACCATAGGCTTCAGGCTCGAATCCTGGCACTGGCATGGATGTTTGTGAGGGGTTCGGAATAGATGTTCTGATGGTTAAGTGGCTAACACTCTGGCTCGCGGTACCACAGGTTTCGGTTCGAATCCTGGCGATGCCGTGGATGTTTGTAGTGGTTCGGAATCCACTTTAAGCCTTAAGTCCCTGTCTCATAGGATCGTAGAGCGTCACGGAGCCCAATCAAACTTCTCACCTACATCATTCCCAAACTGTAAAGAGGCAACTCAGCTCTAGGCATTGTGATGTGGTGTAGTAGTGATGGTTCGTAACCCACGTTAAACTGTAGGCCTGGTCTGTTTAGCCCTCGTGGTCACAAAATGACCGCAGAGCGACACACCAAACCAATCAGTTGAAGTTGATTTCCATTGTCTTCAAGAGATTGTTTCCCACTAAGAAAAAAAAGGAAATCCTTCTCCATGTTAGAGAGATTTTGCTGGAAACCTTTTCTATGGTTCTTTTGCTGAATCCTAAATATTTTGTGTTTTAATAGGCATAATCTTTAAGAAATTACTGTAAAATATCGCATAATTTATTTTATTGTTCTTTATTTTTTCAGGGCTACGGAAATACAAAGGTAAATTGTCCTACTTACCTGTCAAGGGCTACAAGTCTTGCAGCACAAACAAAGTGAACACCGAACCGAAACCCAAGCGAAGCAAAACCATCGACTGCCAACTCGCTCTCGCCGAAGACTCCCCCGAGGCCAAGACTGAGGACCCGGAGCCAATCTTCCGCTCCAAGAGCTTCGGGGCACACGATCCAACCCTGGACGACGAGATCGACAGCAGCGTCCGCCTGCTGAAGTTCAGCTACAATTCGGACCAACTCCAGGACACCTTTTCGTCCAACCCCGAACTAAAACCGTCGTCTCCGGAAGAAGAGAAACTCTCCCACATCCACTGCAAAGAGGACCAGGAAGAGCCAGTATCGGACGAACCGGGATCCACCAAGTACTGTCCACCCCTCGACGAGCCAGTGCCCGAGGACTGGGTTGTGGTGGAAGACGAGTTCGTCCTGGTGTACGTCTGCCACCAGACGCACCTCTCTACCGACGTCCTCTTCGCACCCGAGGCCAGGATGGACGATGGCATCATGTGGTTGATTGTGATAAAGGCCGGCGTCTCCAGGGCTCAAACCATGTACTTTCTGGCATCTCTCCAAACTGGAGACCATGTGCATATTCCATACGTCGATGTGATCCCCATCCATGCTTTCCGCCTGGAGCCGTTTCGCGACGAGGGATACTTGACCGTTGACGGTGAGGTCATTCCCTGTTGCAACATCCAGGCTGAGGTTCTGCCCTCCGTTGCTCGTATTATGACACGCTGAGAATGGTCGGATTCGATTGAACAGTGTTGCATGAAGTTGGACTTAGACAAACAATTGTCATCATAAAGGGACACAATTTATGGTCCATTCCGAATTTTTGAAATGGCTTAGGTTGTCAATTAAAAGTCAGGCCTTTGTTTTTTAATGTTGCTTTCTTTTATTCACGTTAGATGTATCCTTTATGAAAAGATATATTTTATTTGAAAGTGATATAAGTCGATTTATTCATACATTAAGATGTTTAAGGTCTTCATTGACATTGGAAACGTTTAGATAAAATTAAAACATTCATGGCTGCATTATTGTAACCGTAAAAGAAGACATTTATGTCTAACTAAAACTATCATCAACTTAAAAAAATGGACTAGTTCCACTTTTAAAAATGCTTAAATGAGCTTACTTGAAGTTAGATAACTAAAAATTCAATACGTTTGTGGGTTTAGTCTTTTTATTTTTGAATACATTAAACAGAGATCCGAAAGTTAATTTATCATTTTAGATTTTCTCTTAGGCATGGTAACTTACATTAAGTGAATGGTCCGCCTTTATTCCTTAATATTTCTGAATTTTTTTAAAAATATAAAAAAAATAATCTGGTAACTAGTCAATAATAAAAAATATGTTGTATATATTTTTAATTTGTATTGCGAGTTTTTTTTTTTTTTTTTTTTTTCAATCGAAGCCATTTCAAAAGAAAACCTACAATAAAAATTTGAGTGGTCTTGTATTTTTTTTTTTCCCCAAAAGAAAAAAAATTATTATTATTGACTAACAGAATTATATTAGCATATTCATGTTTTTGTTTTATTTTATAGCTTGTAATTATTTATTTATCATTAATATTTATTATATTATTTTGAAATTACAAAAAAAAAATACACTTTTACATGTTTTATTCCAAAATGATTCGTTAGGAGATAATATACCAATCATTCATTACTTCTGAAGATACAAATTATTTACTTTCAAAAATTGCAAGTTGAATTTTAATATATGAAGTCTTTTAAATTGAATTGAACTATTTGTCTTTACAGAGGTAATGTTCAAAATATTAATAAGGAGAATGCTTAAAGCGATTTTGATTAATAAAGATATTTCTATAACAAACGCACATTTGGTAAACAATTGTTCTTGCGAGGCAGTTGTTTTTGATTAGATTCCAAACATCTGCTATCTTTCAATAATAAACACAGTTGCACTTTGTAATCATTTGCTTTTAGAAATACTTTCATTGTGATTTTTTTAGAATGTTTACTTAAAACATTTTATTTATCAGAATCATTTGTTTTCAAAATTTTTTTTTTATGTTCCGCTTCCATTCTAATTATATTTTTTTTTATTATTATCCGCCTCCATTCTAATTTGAATTTTTTTTTATTATTATTATTTTGCGCTTCCATTTTAATTATAATTTTTTTTTTTATTTTTTCCGCTTCCATTCTAATTAAATTTTTATTATTTTTAGTTACCATTCTAATTTTATTTTTTTTTTATTATTTTCCGCTTCCATTCTAATTATAATTTTTTATTATTATTTTCCGTTACCATTCTAATTAGAATTTTTTAAATTATTTTCTGCTTCCATTCTAATTATAATTTTTAAAATATTTTCCGCTTCCATTCTAAGTAGAATTTTTTTTTATTATTTTCTAAATTATAATTTTTTATTATTTTCCGCTTCCATTCTAATTAGAATTTTTTAATTATTTTTTCTGCTTCCATTCTAATTATAATTTTTTTTATTATTATTTTCCGCTTCCATTCTAATTATAATTTTTTTTTTTATTATTTTCCGCTTCCATTCTAATTATAATTTTTATTATTATTTTTTCAAGCTTCCATTCTAATTATAATTTTTAAAATTATTTTCCGCTTCCATTCTAATTAGAATTTTTTTTTATTATTATTTTCCGCTTTCATTCTAATTAGAATTTTTTTAAATTATTTTCTGCTTCCATTCTAATTAGAATTTTTTAAAATTATTTTCCATTTCCATTCTAATTAGAATTTTTTTATTTTTTCCTTCCACTTCCATTCTAATTAGAATTTTTTTTAATTATTATTTTCCTCTTCTATTCTAATTAGAATTTTTTTTTCCTTAATTTAAAGAACAATTCGTATCGGAAATAAACAATTCTTGACACTATTAGGGTTAACTTTAATGTCCACTTCGTGCAAAACTCTTTGATCGTTTTCTGTACCAATTTAAAAGCACGATCTGCCAACATCCTGAATAGTGAGTGATATAATGGATAACTTGAATTCCTTTTTGACAGTGTATTTGTCGAATTTTATTTGTTGACGTTTCCTTTGTTATCTGTTGGGGAATGCACATTCCGAGGCAAATGTTCCTCATATACAGTTTGAATTTGTATTAATACACTGTGTTATTGAACTGTATTTTTGTTTTAATTGTTGGACTACGAACTTATCTGGTCCAAATATATGTTTAGTCTATCTTGCCGTGCGTAATATTTATTGTTGTTGAATTTTGGGGATTTTATTTTTCAATTTAAAATGCATGTACATGTTGTTAAATTTTATTTTATTATTTATGTTACATATGAATGGTTGAAAGTAAAAATTATCTTCCATTCCTTTTAAAAGTTTAATTATTGTTTGGTAGCATTTTTGTTTGTAAAATTAAGAGTTTAAAATTAATTTAAACACTGGTAATTATCAGTATGTATGCATTAAAAATTGTCGTGTTTAAGAATAATTTTATTTAAAATTTTTGAAATTTGATTTTCGTGCATTGTTTTTACAAATTAAAATTTATAGGCTCAAATGTTTTAAATTTATTATTTAATCATGAATATAAGATTATTTTTTTAAAAAAATTGATTCGAATTTGAAACACACTAAATTATTGGAGCCAATTTCATAAAGTTATGCTATATTTCATGCTAAAAGTTTATGATCAAACTAAATAACAAATGGTATATGAATTTTTTGTATGAATATATTTATAATCATTTATTCATAGCTTTTATATGCACAAAGTAAATGTATTAATTCACTGAATTTTGTTTTATATCTTTTACAAAATTATGTATTTCCTCTATTAAATTTTCTAAAAATTTATAATTAATTAAAAATTATAGTTACAAAATTATTAATATTCATTAATTTTTAAATTTTTTTCCAGTCAGACACGTATTTTTTATTCTTATGAAAAAAGAAATTTGTACAGATAGACTTTGTATTTTTTGGATAATTTTTTTGTTCTTATTTATTAATAAATTATTGAAATCATCATGTATTGCTTATTATTATGTTTTAATAAAAATAAGTGGATATTTTCTAAATGAGTAGATACATATTCTCGTCATAGTATAATTATAAATGGTATTTTTCGTTAACGACACGCAAGTCAAAAAGATCGCTAATAATTTAAACCTTTCACTGTGAAACACGCTAATATTTATATATTGAAATGCCACACTGCTAACGGAAAAATACTTCAAAAAATTAATGTAAATTATTTATATGCAACTTTATTCAATGTGTTTATGAAAAAAATATTTATATGAATGAATCATTTATTGTTGTTTATTCCTTCTTGCTAAATTACAAAATGAAATTGATTGTGTGAATGTTATATTTCCTATTTATATAATTTTATAATGTATATTTTCCATGTTGATGAATTTTATTAATGTCAACGATGTCAAATGGGGGTTATATAACCCCATTTGACGATTTTTTTTTTTTTGGGGGACAAATTGCAAATTTTCTTTTTTGATTTTGCTTCTTTTCTAAACTGAAATATAGCAAAATCTGTACAATTTGTTTATTGACATATTGGTAGATATTTTAGTTGTTAGTGATATTGTGGTCAAGTCGAGATTATACGGTATCTGTACCCTATTTATTAATTTATTTTTTAATGTTATTTGAATTAGAGGTTTGTGATTAGTTATTTTATATTTTATCATCTTGCTGTAGTGGTATCTTTTAAGTGGTTGTATTTATTACCTGATATGAGATATGATAATACATTATGTGATGTTCAAATGACATGTTCTCACCATCTCTGTTTATGATGATAAGATCACGTTCTCCATACTTCTGTTGTTTCGTCAACAACAACGTGACTTTTATCACTTCTTTTGAACGAAATTCCTATTTTTTTTTAACTTTATTTTTATGTATAAAAATAAACACATTTCATAATGTATTCCTTTTTTTAGTTTTTTGCGAATGTGAGTCGGTAAAAATAATTTATTCTAAGTGGTAACTTTTTTTATCACTATATATTTTTATGAAGACATAAAATTAAATTGACTTTAAAAAAAAAAAAAAGATTTCATAAATGATATTGGCAAGTTATTGTAGTTGATGTCAAATTAACATTATAAACATTTGAATGACAAATATATGCTTTTTTTTTAAAATAAATATTGCAAATGAATTTTTTTAAGTTGATGACAACATTTTTGTTGCCAGTTGTAATCAACATTTGTGATGTTGTTGTTACAACTAGGAACAGAGTGTTGCCAGTTGCCATTTTTTTTTTTTGTTGTTGTTATTGTTGCAAATTCAATCCATCTTATTTACGATGCATTGATCAATTCTTTTGATGATTATTAATTACATTAGTAAGAAATAACCACTCATAATAATAATTCTATAATAACATTTATAGTTCATTTTATAACCACTCATCATCAAGTAAAACAAGTGTTTTTCTGCGAGCTGTGAATATCAGCTATTGGTAGTACACAATGTGTAACTTATTGCTATTTGTAAACACTCCTACATATGTGTGTACATTTTTGTACATATCTACATGCTGAAGGTACTTCTATCAATTTTATTAAACTGCTGGTCTAAAATAACTTGCTTTTGCATTTAATATAATTCACATTTGAAAAAATATGTTTTTATACCTTTCTCTTGTGTACTGTGTTATAATCAAGGGTTGTTTAGAATTAGAAATATCTTATATCATGATCAATAATGGCTTTTTTTATGAACAAAAATTTTTTATATTGAGATTACATTTTTTATATAAAACATTTGATTAAATAATGAACAAAAAAAACTCATGCCAAAATTTGTGATTAGTGAAAAAATTTTGAAAGAACGAGTTTTATCTTGAGTATTCTATATAAAAGTTCTATTGTTCGATTATCAAAAAATTAGAATGCTACAGAATGTTTGCAAGTTCGGTTTTGAAAAAAAATATTTATAATTATAGCCAAATTTTTAAGAAGTCAAATGTGTGCACTTTGTTGTATCTGTCGTTTGCTAAAAAAATGCAGATACCTCGAAAATCTTCTATGAAATTATAATTTTTTGGAACGAATTTTAAGAAATGAAAAATTCTTTTTCCAATGTTTATAAAAAGAACAAAAAGTTGAATAAAATGGATGTGTGATTAGAAAATCTGAAAATCACTTTCATATCTATAAATGTAGTTACAATATTATCTTTTGTTCAATTATCTATTGTTTAGTTATACGAGTATCTATTGTTAATGTAAAAGACAAAGGGAAACAATAATTCATATTTTTGAAACTCAAATAAAATCAATAAAAATAATATTGAAACATTAGAAATTATTTTGGGTAATGTATATAGAAAGAAAAGAAATTTTTTAAAAATATGCTTATAAACATAATCCACAACTTCTCATTTTTCTCTACTCTCCCTGCCTTTAATGGATTCGTCCTTTTCAGCTATAGCTAACGGTTTGAAATGTTCGAAGGTCAAATCGCGTAGTTTTTCTGAGCATTCCATTTTAATCATACATCAGAAGAAGAAAAAACCATGGTAACAATTAATTTATAAAAAAATATTTTCCATTTTTTAAGAATTGAAAGCTGGTTATTTTTACCAGATGTGAGTTCCTTTATATATTTTGACTATAGTATTCGATCTTTTTTTTTTTTTACGAAGATCTGGTTTGTATGAAAATTATTAGTTTAATAAATAATATGATTATTGTCAAGTTTCATAATATTCTATGCGTAAAGATATGAATGTTTGTATGTAATTGATTATGTACGATATCTTTTTTAAGCTGAAATATTGTATCTTTTTCACAGCCCAAATTCCATTCAAAAGGATTTTTAAAAAATGTTAGTATTATAATTATTTATTCATTTATTATGTAATCTGCAACTTGTTTTCATAATCCAGGAAATCAGATTAAATATTTTAGATATTCGAATTGTGTACTTATGATTAGAAACGGGTGATTGAACCGAATCGTTCAGTGATTCGAATCAAATACGAATATCGAATGCAACAATTGTATATCATTAAATAATGCTTTTGGATGTCAATGAAAAAAATCATTTGAAACTAATATGTATAAAAAAAATTGTGATTTTTGACTGCTTAGCAATCTTCAGTACAAAATATCAACGTTTCGTTTCATTTTATTTACATTTTTGTGAGTTAACTACTCAATCAATCTTAACGAACAACAACTAACTTATCAACCGCTTCACATCTAAAATGTTCTTAATCAAATAAATTCTTTCGCTGATTTTCTTCTTGGCGATAGTATAACAGTGGAAAACTTTTCACTTAAAAATTCTTTTATTTAAGATTAAATAAAAGGGTGTATTTTTAACCCATAACTATACATAAATTTATACAAGGGTATATTTATTGACCCATAACATAATAAATTTAATAAACATGTTTTCGAATTTTTGTTTTAACACTATACATATTGAATATACATGCTTTTTGATGGTATTGTCTATATGTCACGATTGACCATATGCTAATGCTGCAAACGCTAATGTTTATTAGTAACGAATATGTTAATGATGCACATGGGTTAAGTATATTACATTCTGTACATATTGTTAACAATCTGCATAGGGATATTTACTTGGAAAAAAAATTAGCGTATATTTCCGAATATAAGCCGATAATGCGTTTTTTCTTCAAATGTACCAAAGTTCAAAACTCGTATATAAGCCGATATGAATTAAGTTCACAAAAATGATGAGAATTAATGCAAAATCAAAACAAACGCTAAAAACTGACGATGGCGATATTGCTGAAAGCGGGGATGAATTCGCATACCTTGGCTCAAATTTAGATAAAACTGAAAATGCAAATTTTGATGTCAAAAATAGAATCAATAAAATTAGAACCTGTTGTTTTAAAAAATTTTGGAGATCAAATATTAATTTATGGACAAAAATTAAAATCTACAAAACTATAGTTAGAGGTATCTTGTTGTATGGTGCAAATGCATGGTGCCAGATATTGATAAATTAAAAAAATTTCCAGAACAGATATTTAAGATCAATATTTAAAATTTTTTAGTCAAACTAAAATAAAAAATTCTGGTAAGAACTAATATTATTCCAATTGAAAAGGAAATATCAAATTGAAAATTCAGGTGGACCGTCTTGCGCGTGCCCAGAGAGAATTTTGAAAGTCTTTTCTCTCTTCCGATGGTAAGATAAAAATAGGTAGATGAAGAAGGACTTTGTGAGATGTGGACTTGTAAGGCGGAAATGAAAAAAGAAAAAATTCCTACGGAAAACGAAATGAAAAATTTTGACAAACCAAGCTTTAAAAACAACTTCAGATCAAAGTATGCTACAAATAAACATGGCACTTTAAAATTTCCTATTTTTATAAGACATAAATATTTATTTAGCATTTGTATAGAAAATATATTTGTTACTATGTCTGAAAATATTTGCAGAACATGACATTGTTTTAAATCTGCATTATCACCAGCTGCGTGTGTAATTATTGACATTGTTTTAAATCTGCATTATCAACAGCTGCGTGTGTAATTATTGACATTGTTTTAAATTTGCATTATCACCAGTTGCGTGTGTAATTATTTACATGCTTTTAAATTTGCATTATCACCAGCTGCGTGTGTAATTATTGTTTAAATTTGCATTATCACCAGCTGCGTGTGGTAATTATTGCCATTGTTTTGAATTTGCATTATCTGCAACTGCATTATAATTATTGATATTGTTTTTAAATTTGCATTATCACCAGCTGCGTATGTGTAATATTGATATTGTTTAAATCTGCATTATCACCAGCTGCGTGTGTGTAATTATTGACATTGAATTTCCATTATCTGGCTGCGTGTGTAATTATTGACATTTGTTTTTATTTTGCATTATCATCAGCTGCGTGTGTAATTATTATCTTTGTTATGTATTATATATAAAAAAAAATGAGGCACAATATAATTTTACAAGAAAAATATCATAAATAATATTTAACTTAGCAAAATAACACTTTATGATATTTAACCTCTACTATCAAAGTCCTGTAAAGTGGTTATTTAAAAAACTTTTTTATATAGAATTGTGAAGACTATTTTTACTAGTATTAGAACAAAAATTGTAATACAATTGTATGCTATTTTCTTTAATGCAATTGCTACTTTTTTAAAATAAAAAAATTATTTATTTATATAATATATATATTTTTTTTTTCTTTTCTTAAGAATTTTTAAATTGATCTCTTTAGATTTTTTTTTTTTTTATTTAGTTATTTAATGTTTTTCTTCTTAGCCACAAAGAAAAAAAATGATTTTTTTTAAAAAATGAATTTGAATCTTTTCGATAATAATATTTAGAAAAATGATTTTAAATATATTTTTAGTATTGAATTACGCTTATTACGACTATCTTCTTAAATCATTTTGAACTGTGGGGCTTAAAAACATTTTTTGTATAAAAATGTCGCTGTGTTTTCTATAATTTGTGTAGTTGCTTTCTTTGCTGTAGTAAAAAAAAAGCATCATAATATCAAATTTAATTTTTATACTTTACATTGGACTTTTTCTAATATTTTTTACTATTTGTATATGTATGCATATTGTGTAACTTTATATATAAGATATATGTATAGACATTTAAAACAAAAGGACTATTTTTGTACTGGGTTTAAATTAAGATCATATGATGTAATTAATTCGTATTTGGAACAGTATTATTATTTAAACATGTTATATCACAAATAAACACATATACCCCTGAAAAGTTTCATGTAATATTTTTTTTCTTACTTCTATTTTATACTTAAAGCAACAAAATGTGAGCTGCCTCGAATCCATGAAATCATAAATTTCTTTAATACAGTGAGATTTTTATGTATTTATTGTAGTGTTTTAATCTCTAATTACGTGAAAACATTTTAAAATATAAAATTTTCACTTTCTAAAATATTTTTTATTTAAGTGACTAGAACTGCAAAACAACGATTTAAATATATTAAAACTTCCGCAGCAAAATGAAAAAATTATTATGCTTTAATATATTTTTTAATTTGTTTGGAGTATTTTAAAATTATATATTTATCTAAGTTATTTTTTTATCAAATGAATGAAGAAAACAAAGAACAACATCACAAAACCACAGAAAAATTTAATACGTTCCAATATTATTTTCTTCTGTAAATTAACGTTCTAAAATAAAAAATAAAATTTTTTTCGCAAATTCAAATATTGGTTGTCGTAATTATTTCAACAGCATTAAAAAGAAAATAAATTTCATAATCAAAAATAAATTATTAATAAATTAAAAAATTGTTTTTCTTGTTTGTTTCATATTTTCATGAGTGGCATCATCATAAAAAGTGCTTATTTTCTGTATCATATACTGTAAACACCAAATGTTAACTAAGAACAATCACAGAATAATCGATAATTTAACGTAATAAATATTTAAAAGAATATATATTTATGTTCTGTATTTACTATTACTAAAAATTCGGAATAATAATATCAATAAAAATAAATAGTCATTATATTGTTCGGGATAAGAATAAGTTAATTATTCCTCGGAATATTGTATTTAAAAGAATATTGGCGAAATATTCTTATTTGTAATAAATAAAATCTCAGCATATAAGATTCAAACAATAAATTTATTTCAAAAACGTTGAAAAAAATTCATTAGATTTAATTTCTAAATACTATTATAACACTAAAGAAATTGAGATTTTTCAAATGATTCCGGGGTTACAGATTTTAATTTCCTCAGGTTTGATAAGTAACTACCGGATGCTAAAAAGGGTTTTTCAGCGATTTGAATAATAGCAATATAAAACCTCTTGATTGGCGCAAGATATCACGTGAACGGCAATCGAAAAGTTACAGATTATCTGGCAGAGTTCATGTGGCGAAAGTTTCGTACACTTAAAATTTTGTACAAATCAGAAAAAATGTCGCCAACAGTTCTTTTTTAAAAATCAAAACACTTTCAAAATCAAAATACTTTCCATGATTCATCTTCATTCATTCGTGCTTTCAAACCAGGGATATAGAGCTTGCATTAAATTTTTTAAATATGTCTCTATTTTGGCGCATTTAGATCTTTATTGTACATTTTTAACAATTTGCGGTGGCGTTAAAAACAAGTTCTTTTTCTCCATTATTCTTCAAATCCTGCTTCACTTATGGTAAGATCGTAATTCAGTTAGAAACGGACGAGCCATATTTTGGCTCAAAGTTGGCGATTTTTAATTCCATAAGAATACCATGAAATTGAATTTTAAAGGTGAAGCAGGGGATCGCCAAAAAAAACCATCAATAGTTCTAGGAAAGAAGAAAGTTCCAGTAATTATAATAAAATATATTCATATGAACTAAATTTTTAAAACAAACTGAAAGATTTTTCATATCTAAATCTTTGGCTGCACTATTCAAACAGCTAGAAAATCTTTTCAATTGTATAGACCACGTAAAATATTATTGCCAACTTTCGATTAAGAATGGACACGATTGTCTTGCGGAACACCTAAAGATGAATGTGGTCCTTTTCGAACCACTAACTCTAAAAAAAAAAAAAGTGCAGGAAATTTCTGTTAAATTAGGATTTAAGTAAGGAAGTTGATTTACGCATGAATGAAATCTTGCAATTGTAAGCCAATGTCAAAAGGAGGGTTTTAAAACATGTAACTTTCCCCCCCTTTTTTGAAGCATACCATCCTTTGAGGCTTTTTGGATGTGTGACATGACAAGGAAGATTGAAACTATGTTTCTTTCCATTGATGCTTATTCTATATTATCTTCAAATAAACCATATGGTAATTCACGGAAAAAATTCATAAACCTGGAAACGAAGCACACTCTTAGTAAATGCTTTACGATAAAAAAATAAAAAATATTAGATGTTCAATTATGATTAATAAACTCAGTTTCCCTTGTGGAAAAAATTTTCATTTCATGATAGTAAAAAAATGGAAAAAATACTATATTGATATATATATCTTTATCGAAATATAAATATAAAATGCATTAAACTTACTGTTACGCCAACCGTTGTCAAAAATCAAAAAATAAAATAAGAAAATTTCTCGTTTTTTTTTAGGCAAATTATAAAACTGAATGTTACTCATAATTATTCCATCCGGCCACTTAGATTTTCGCTATTGTTACTGTCTATTAGAAAAATTTTTCAAAAAATGACCTCTTTTTATTATTATCTATTTAAATAATTTTTAAAACTGAGTAATCTCTTACCAAAAATGACTGTTAAACATTCTGAAACATTTGTTTTTTCATTTAATTTCAATGATTTAAGATTTTAGATAATTCAAAGACAGCTAAAGTTATAATATATTAAATAAGCAGTAACATATATGTATATATATTTAATATTTTTTAATTAAATATTAAATTAATTTTAATATTTAATAAACAATTTTTAATAAAATTTAATTAAGTTAACTTCTAATCAAATATTAATGAAAATTTAGAGCTTTTCATTTGTTGTAAAAATTTTAATGATAGTTTATATTCCGTAATAATTTTAATAATTCACTGACAATTGTTTATATAAATTTAATTAATTTAATTTTTAATTAAATTTTATGTTTTAAGTTTAATTTTTAGTTTAGATATTAAATATCTTTTGCATTGTACTTCATTTTGGATTGCATTAATATTTATTATATTTTCAAATAGTAAAGTTTTTTCGGGAGCATTATGAATTTTTACTTTTTCTGTCAAAATTATAGATTATTTGTTGTAATATTTATAAATTAATTAACAATTAATAACTACAAAATTAATTATTATTAAGCCCTACTAATTAAATTATAATATATTATGTCGTATTTAAATTTATTTTTAATTAATTATTAAATTAAGCTTAGCGACGAAATAAAGCTGTTTTTGCGCAATTTATTTATTTAATTTATCAAATTTTATATTTAAAATTTACTTTCTATTTATTGTTTATTATTTAATTTACATTGTTATATTATATTATATTATTGTAGCATATTTATTATATTTTCTAAATAAAGATTTTTAAATTTTTTAGTTACAATAAATGCAGCTTCTTTTTCACAGTACAATTAAGCATTATTTGTTATAAAATTTGGATGAATTTGATGGAAAGCACTTCCAAATCATGGTATTTACTGATTTAAAATATCTTTATATATATAATTATTTTATACATGTGTCTATCACCGAACTTCTCTTAAACGGCTGGGCCGATTTTGAAACGATTTGTATTGGTACAAATAAATGGGTTCCTGGATGGTTTAGATTCTGAAAGACCCTATTAACAAGGGGCTGAAAAGTTCATTAGGCTGACACACAAATGGAGCTACTATTAAATCCATATGATTTTTAGTTAGCCCTAACCTTCAAAAGACACGTGTATAAATTTGACAGCTGTTGCACTATTAGTATGTGAGTTATAACATTTTAGGAAGAAACTTTTGTTAGTTTGAAAAAATGGATAAAAGGAATTTCGTGTGTTTAATAAAGCATTGCTTTTTAGCGAAAAAAATACTATTGAAGCCAAGGCTTGGCTTGATAAACATTATTCAGGTGCACCAGGAAAATAAACCGTAGAGAAGTGGTTTGCTAAATTTAAAAGAGGCGAAATGAGCACCGGGGACGATGCACGCAGTGGACGCCCCAAAGAGGCTGTTACCGACGAAACATCAAAAGTCCACAAAATAATTTCTGATAACCGTAAAGTGAAGTT
>BPLR01007982.1:0-58136 GCA_021605095.1 Caerostris extrusa | reverse complement strand
TTTTATCAAGATTTCCATATCTGAATTCAAATGGCAATGCAGTTCGCCAGTAGCTAGTCTAAAAGTATCAAAGGAAAATATAAAGATAAACAAAAATTTCTGAACAGTGTACTGTTTAAAAACTTCTACGGAACAGAAGAAGAAGAACGCTACAACAAATTCGAACACGAGATTTATAGTTCCAATGTTGTGATAACCCCATCACACAATAACGTAAACAAATCTCATCACATACAGAAATTGTTCCGCAGAGATGTCACAATGAGTTCAGAAATCCATAAAACTTCAATTTTCTTTCGGAATGCAGCTCTTCTTCAGAACTTTTTTTCTTGAAAAATATAGTGTGCTTCTTTTTTTTACTTTTTCAAGCTAGGGTAAATAAATATCTATCTGATTTCGAAGTCAAGTCCTCTTCGGTATGAAACGTTCTTTCCTCAAGAAAATAAAAAAAAAGAAGCATAATGAGAAAAGTTATCTTTACTTCAGTGTATATGAAAATAGAAAGAACCGAAGCATAAAGTAAAAAACTTAAAAATGGGAATACAAAAGGATCAAAAAGGTATATAATTTTGAGAAACTTGGAAAACTGAGAGGAGCACACATATTTTGATGAGTTTTCTTTTACTTCACGACTTTAAACTTTGAAGAAAATTTTTTTCCGAGTACGAATGCGCGAGACTTCTACATTTATACAAACTCATTGCGAATGTGCTGAAAGTTTAGAGGGTTTTACATTTTTCATAGTGGAAGATATTGAATTATTCTTCTCTAATATGGATGAATGTTTTTAAAAAAATTGAAATGGATTGAGGAAAAATAATTTTTTGTGATGTTTCTGACATTTTGATCAGAATAGGTAGCTTAAATTGTTAAATAATAAATATTTAATTCAAAACGTATGCCCGTTAATTACGCGTATCAGTAAATATAAAATGCATAATAATAAACGTAATTAAATTATCGTAATTAATAATCCAATCCATATAGCAGATATCCATCAATAATATTTTTAATGATTTAGGTCATGTAGTTGTTGACAATTTGATATGTATATGTTGTTTGTTTGGAAAATGAGCATTCTTATTTTGCGAAAATATTTATCAATTTATGTAAATATACAAATTACACCTACTTATGTTTTCATAAATATGTAATTTTATTATGGATATTAAAAGTTGTCATTTGATTTTGCGTTTTTTTAATATAAAAATAAATTAAGCAATTTGATCAAAAACATTAGAACAAAAATTATCAAAATATGAAATTAATGAGGTAATAGATTACAATATAAATGGAATGAATAGTGTAATTATATATTATTTTAAGGAGTAATATTTATTAAAATAATGAAAAATATTAACTATTATAACGTATATTATTATTAATAATGATTAAAATTTTTTACTCAAAGGATTTTCCGTTCATTTTATTTTATGGAATCTTTATAAAGATATCGAGTTAAGGTTAAAAATTTTGCCGTTTAACAAACGTAAAAGGAAAAATTTAAAATCTTATATAAAATTAAATATTTTCCTTATCATGCATAATGAAACTGTTTTCCCGGTATACAATATTCATAACAAACAATATTTTTAATAAGACATTGTTTAATTCTTTTGATGAATAATATCAACCTAATGTAATGATTTATTGTTTAAATTGCTACTTTAATAAATTAAAAAAGTTATTTACTTACAAACAAAAAAATAATCGAGTCATTTCTTGATAATAAAATTTTAACAGTTGAGCAAACTGAATTTCTGAACCAAAATCGTAGTAAAATTCACTTAATTAAATAAAAATTTTTTATTTATACCAATATTAAGTTTGATTAGAAATAAACAAAATACTTTCCCCATATTTTTACCATGCCGCCCAGACCCCCAAAATCCAAAAATTATAATTCACTTTATTCATTAATTAAATACTTTTAAGCATTCTTACAAATACATTTTGAATGAAATTAAGAAATTATCCTGATATCTTCAGGGACAAATATTAATTTAATTGTTAGGTCTCGATTTAAATATTAAAATGAAAACAACGTCAAGTGTTGATAACGGTAAGTAAAAACCAATTGGAAAGTCATTTTGGTGGAATGTTTATGCTTCTCTTTATTTCATTCAAGAATTAAATGCAGTCAGACAGGAAGGTAGAAACTTTAAAATAACTTTCTTTTATAATTCCTTCCTTTAACTTCCTTTTATGCTGCCCAGTTTAAAAAAAAAATGGCTCTGAAGTCCTAGTCAAAGACAGAATTTTCAGATTTTAATGAATTGTTTTTCGCTTTGCCAATAGCAGGCATATAATTAATCTTCACAACCCATTATTCAACTTCAGAGCTTAATGCATGCCTGATTTCGATTTTCCACTGCATTTGCATTTGCATTGTCAAAGTCAGAATAATTCCTCTTCTTAAAATTGCAAAATTAAAATAAAGAAGAATAAATAAAAAATCATTCACTTCTCATTAATTAAACTTTTGATTCTTGAAATGCCCACGGAAACCAAACGAGAAAGTCAAAAGAAATAAGAATCGTTGAATTTATTTTAATCTTCATCGTTTGAGGAAATATTGCTCTTTGCTGTTAAGCCCAAATCAGTATGAAATTTAATTGCATAAAATCCAAAATCATCAATCTCTTTTACAAATCCTACCTCTTCTGAGGGTTTCCTATAATGCCATATGTTTCCCCCTGAATAATTAAAGCGACTGTTGAAGATACTAATCTCACAGCGTAAGATTGGTTTTAGGTATGAAAGTAATATGGAAAACCAAGAAAAATCGGAAAAATGAATACCGCCATTGTTAAATTCATTAAAAAGTTTGATGGTATTATAAGCGTCAGATTAATGATAAACGTGGAAAGATTTAGGAATAAAAACTATGTATCATGGATTATTTTTTTCGTGTTTAAGCTCTTAATTAGTATCTTTAGTGATTCGTTGTCATAGAATCTGTATCCATTAATGTTTTATTAAGTTTTCTATTATGTTCCTGTACGTGATTAGAAAAAGGCTTAAACCTTTTGTCAGAAGAAATTGGCAATTAATATGTTAAAAATGTAATCTTAATTTAATAAGTTATTATGTAAGCTTTTAATCTAACAATAAATCATTTTTAAAATTTTTTTTTGTATCGTTTAACTTTTTTTCTCTGTAACGGAAAGGTCAGGATGCATTACTTAAAAATATTATTAAAGATATATAGGAATTAAGAAATTGGTGCATATTTCTTCATTAGATATATACTTTTTCATCTTTCTTTAAGAGTATAATTCAGTTATTAGTTTATAAAAGATCTATCAATTTTTTTTTTTGTATTGAGGAAGACACCTTTTTCCATGCAAAATCTTTAAAAGCAATTTGTCAACCTCATTTGAATACTTTTGTGGAATGAGACCTTATGAAGAACTAACTCACTATCTAGCGATTCTCTTTATTTTGAACCTATAAATTTTTATCAAATCTCCATTTCAAAGCATTTCCCCTTATTTATTGAGAACAAATTGGCTTCTTGAATTTTTCAGTAGTTTTTCTTTACATTTGGTAAAACATTTTATGACTACTGTTTTACATCTGGTCAAAAGAAGTTTTATCTTTTAAATAGTCTACTTTTGAAATAAGTATAACTGAAATATTCATTCTCACTGAATTATAAAGAAAAATATTTCTCTGAAACTCATTAATTAGATTGATTTCGTGCAGTTCTTATTTGCACTTTTTTGTAATAAAAAATTGAAAAGTTTTGATATGTTTTATATATTTTATATAGTTATATTTCACATTCAAAGCTGATAACTGTCTAATTATAGTTTATGGAAGACACGATAATTTATCACATTACCACTCTATTTTTTTTTAGCAGTAAATGCAAAAGCGCACTACTTACTGGAATCAAAAACAGCGATTCGTATGCTATGTAAGCATAGCAAATATAACACGGTTTACACAAATATAACACGGTTTTTCACGGTTTTTATCACTAAAAACTTTTAATTAATAAGTAATGTGTGCTGCGTTTTAGTGTGCATTAAGTTTTTTATTTCAATTATTTATAGAATAAAAAGGTTTAGAAACAACAAATTGAAGACAAAGCAATTTTTTAAATTTTTGTAACAGAATATAGGAAATACATTGCTGAAAGTAGCAAGATGAATAAAGTCTGCTTACAAGAATCCCTCTTTTTATTCAAATGGAAAAATAATTACTCTTGCTAACGATTTCCACTTATCTGAATTCAAATGACATATTTCGCTAACAGAAAATATGAAGATAAACAAAAAGTTTCTGAACAATGTTCGGTTTAAAAACTTCTACGGAACAGGAAGAAGAACGCTACAACAAGTTCGAACGCGGGATTTATAGTTTCCATTGTTGTGATAACCCTATCCCACAAGAGCGTAAACAAAATCTCATCACACAGAGAAATTGTCCGCAGAGATGTCACAATGAGTTCAGAATTCCGTAAAACTTCAATTTTCTTTTTGGAATGCGGCTCTTCTTCAGAACTTTTTGCCTGAAAAATATCTTGTGTCCCTCTTTTTCTGTTTTTAGTTTTTCAGCTAGGGTAAATAAATATCTATCTGATTTTGAAGTCAAGTCGTCTTCGGTATGAATCATTCTTTCCCCAAGAAAAGAAAAAAAAAAAGAAAACAAGCATAATGAGAAAAGTTATCCGTACTTTGGTGTATATGAAAATAGAAAGAACCGAAACATAAAGTAAAAAACAGAAAAATGGGAATACAAAAGGATCAAAAGGTATATAATTTTGAGAAAATTGGAAAACAGAAGAGCACACGTATTTTTATGAGTTTTCTTTTACTTCATGACTTTAAGCTTTGAAAAAAAAAAAATTTTTCCGAGTACGAATGCGCGAGACTTCTACATTTATACAAACTCATTGCGAATGTGCTAAATGTTTAGATGGGTTAAATCTTTCATAGTGCAGAGATTGAATTTTTCCTCACTAATATGGATGAATGCTTTTAAAAGTTCAAATGGAAACACCCAAAATAATTTCTAAGGAGTTTCTAACATTTTGATATAAATAAATTGTTTAAATTGTTAAATAATGAATATTTTACGAAATGAGTTGATTCAGCATTTTAATTCTGAAAATTAACATTCTAATTCAAAAATTTTATGGCCGTCACAAATTTAAAATGAAATAAATTAAATCACAATTTAAATTGATATATAAAATTACAAATTACAAATTGATATATAAAATTACAAATTACAAATTAATATAAAAATATACAATTCTCTTCAATCACATTATAATGTTTTACAATATTCAATTTCCTTACAGCATGTTTTTGTTCTAATGTACTATTTAAGTGGTGTCAATTTAATTTTATTTTAAAATGCAAAAATCAATTAACAACTTACAGAATTATGAAAAATCTTAGTAGATGCACTTATAATAGACACAAAATATTGTTCCATTAATAATTCTTCTATTTAATTCTTTATTAATAATATTTAATTTAAATTCTTATTAAGGAAGAATATCTCACCAATATATTTCTTCAATGTAAATTAATCATTTTCAATTTAACTTCTTCATTAATAATTCTTTAATTTCGATGCTTCAATTGAATTTAAAATTAATTCACTTTAACTTAATATAGTAAGAACATATATTAATATGCATGAATATACAAGTTTTAATGCTTAAAAATATTAATGGATACACGTTTTGAAATCGTATATGTGTATCAATAACTTTCAACTTCTTGTTACTGTTAATTAAAATTTAACTTTTCAGAAATATAAAAGGAAACCTTTAGGTTAAAATATAAAAATAAAAATTTTCATTATCATCTATAATGTAACTATTTTTCCAGTAAAATTAAATAATGTTTTTAATAAAGTAATATTTCGTTCTTTTGATGACTAATATCAACTTAAAGTAATGATTTTATTGTTTACACTGCTCTAATAAATTTTTAAAAAATGTTATTTGCTATCAAACAGAAAAATAACATTCTTTGAGTCATTTCTTTGAAAATACAATTTTTAACTTTGAAATTACAACTAAATTCCACAGAAATAAATTAGAACCTTCTGAGTTAGATAATAGTTTTTCAATTAAAAATTTCACAATTTAAGAAATTTAAAAAGAGATTTTTAGGTTCTCAGATGAAAATAAACATTTTCCTTATGATGTATGTGTTTTTTCACGATAAAATAAATAATATTTTTAATAAAACATTGTTTCGCTCTTTTGATGAATAATGCCAACTTAAAGTATGTTAATTATTTTATTATTTACATTGCACTAATAAATTAAAAACTTATTTACTATAAACCAAAAAGTATCAAATCATTTATTTGGAAATAAAATTTTAAAAATTGAGCAAACTGATTTACGACACTAATATCATATTAAAATTCTTTTACATGAAATTAATAATTCTTATTATATCAATATTAAGATTGAGGAGAAATACACAGGATACTTTAATTTTTCACATATCTTAATGCACACAAATCTTCGCAGATCCCGAAAAATCCCAAAAAATATTTTCCTTTTATTCATTAATTACATTCCTTTACTTATTCGTAAACATGCATAACGGAATTACCCTCATATCTTTAGGAGCAAATATTAATTTAATCCTTAAGTCTCAATTTAAATATTAAAATAAAAACAACGTTATATTTTGATAACGGTAAGTAAAAACCAATTGAAAAGTCATTTTGGTGGAATGTTTACGTTTCTCTTTATTTAATTCACGAATTAAATGCAGTCAGACAGAAATATAGAAACTTTAAATAACTTCCTTCATAATTCCTTTCTTTAACTTCCTTTCATGCTGCTAAGTTTTAAAAATGGTTCTGAAGTCCTAGTCAAAGAGAGAATTTTCCAGATTTTAATAAATTGTTTTTCGCTTTCCCAATAACAGGCATAAAATTAATCTTCATAACTCATTATTCAACTTCAGAGCTTAATGCACGCCTGCTTTCGATTTTTCCACTGCATTTGCATTTGCATTCGAAACAGCTTCAAAGTCCGAATAATTCCTCTTCTTCTTTTAAAATTGCAAAATTAAAATAAAGAAGAGGAAAAAAACCGCTTCCCATTAATTAAACTTTGGATTGTTGAAACGCCCTCGAAAAACCAAACGAGAACGTTAAGAGAAATAAGAAACATTTAATTTATTTTAATCTTCATCGTTTTGAGAAATATTGCGTAGTGTTGTTAAGCCCAAATCAGTATCAAATTTAATTGCATAAAATCAAAATCATCAATCTCTTTTACAAATCCTACCTCCTCTGAGGTTTCCTTTAATGCCATACTTTTTCCCCCTGAATAATTAAAGCGACTTTTGAAGATACTAATCTCACAGCATAAGGTTGGTTTTAGGAGTGAAAGTAATATTGAAAAAAATCGAAAAAATGAATAGAGCCGTTATTAAATTCATTAAAAAGTTTGATGGCGTTATAAGCTCAGATTAATGATAAGTGTTGAAAGATTTAGGAATAAAAACGACGTGTCACCGATAATGTTTTTTCATGTAAGCTCTTAATTAGTATCTTTAATGATTCGTTTTTATAGAATCAGTATCCATTAATGTTTTAATAAGTTTTCTATTATGTTGTAGTACGTGTTCAGAAAAAAAGGCTTAAACCTTTTGTTAGAGGAAATTGGCAATTAATGTGTTAAAAATTTAATCTTAATTTAATAACTTATTATCTAAGTTTTTAATCTAGCAATACAACATTTTTTTTTTAAAATTTTTTGGTATCGTTCATTTTTTCTCTATAAAGAAAAGGTCAAGATATAGATTAAAAATATTATTAAAGATGTATAGGACTTAAGAAATTGGTGCATATTAGTTCATTAGATATAACTTTTCCTCTTTCTTTAGAGTATAATCCAGTTATTGGATTATAAAATATATATATTAATTTTCTTTGTTTTCAAAACGGCGTTTTTTTCTTATGTAAGACCTTTAAAAGCAATTTTTTTCAACGTTACGTGGATATCTTGGTTTAATGAACGCTTACGAAAAGTTAACTCAATATCCAGCTGTTCTTTTTATTTTTAATCTATAAATTATTTTTAAATCCTTATTTCAAAACATTTCCCTTTTTAATGAGAATTGCGAGTTTAAAAAATTTTTCTTAATAGTTCCTTTTTGTATCCTTTTATTTATTGAATATTCTACTGTTGAAATAAATATAACTGAAACATTCATTCTCACTGAATTATAAAGAAAAATATTTCTCTGTAATTCACTAATTAGATTAATTTCCAACAGATCTTATTAATTTGTTTTTGTAATACTAGTAAACACCCGTACAGTTTTGATATGTATTATATATTTAATAATATAAAGTATGTTCCACATTTAAAATTGATAATTTTTTTTTTAACTGATACATTATATTTTATGGGAGACATGATAATTTATCATATTCCCATACTATTTGGATAGCAGTAAATACAAAGCATACTACTTACTAGAATCCAAATCACTGCGATTAGTATGCTATATAAGCATCGCAACATAAAACACGGCTTAGAATTACTAAAAAAATGTTTTAATTAATAAGTAATGTGTTTTGCGTTTTAGTGTGCGCATTATTGTTATGATTTATTTCATTTCTTTATAGAGTAACAAATGTGCAGAAATAAATGAAAGACAAAGCAATTTTTGTATTTTTTAACAGTAGATAGAAAATAAGTTTCTTGAAAAACATGATGAATAGAAGACTGCTTACAGGAATCCTTCGTGTTATTCAATTGGAAAAATAATTACACTTGTTACAGATTTCTCCTTATCTTAATTAAAATGATATATTTCGCTGAATAACTAGTCTAAAAGTATTAACAGAAAATATGAAAAATAAACAAAAAAGTTTCTGAACAATGTTCGGTTTAAAAACTTCTACCGAACAGGAAGAAGAACGCTACAACAAGTTCGAACACGGGATTTATAGTTCCATTGTTGTGATAACCCCATCACACAAGAGCGCAAAAAATCTCATCACACAGAAAAATTGTTCCGCAGAATGTCACAATGAGTTCAGAATAGCGTAAAACTTCAATTTTCTTTTGGAATGCGGCTCTTCTTCAGAACTTTTTGCTGAAAAAATATATTGTGGCTCTTTTTGTTTTTTTTTTACTTTTTCAAGCTAGGGTAAATAAATATATATCTGATTTTGACTCAACTCCTCTTCGGTATGAAACATTCTTTCCGCAAGAAAAAAAGAAAAGAACTATAATGAGAAAAAGTCATCTTTACTTTAGTGTATATGAAAATAGAAAGAACCGAAGCATAAAAAGTAAAAAGAGAAAAATGGGAATACAAAAGGATCAAAGGTATATAATTTTGAGAAACTTGGAAAACAGAGGAGCACACATATTTTGATGAGTTTTCTTTTACTTCATGATTTTAAGCTTTGAAAAAAAAATGTTTTTCCGAGAACGAATGCTTTGGACTTCTACATTTATACAAACTCATTGCGAATGTGCTGAAAGTTTAGATGGGTTAAATCTTCCACAGTGGAGAGATTGAATTATTCTTCTGTAATATGGATGAATGGTTTTAAAAGTTCAAATGGAATCAGAAAAAAAATAATTTCCAAGAATTTTCCGATGATACGAATAAAGTTTGAGTTTGATACGAATAAATAGTTTAAATAGTTAAATAATAAATATTTTACATATCAATTGATTCAGATTTTTAATTTAGAAAATTAAAACGCGAATACAAACAATTTAAAGACTGATACAAAATTGAAATTTAACTAAATTAAAACACAATTTAAATTGATAGATAAAACAAAAAAAAAAAAAACGTTTCATTCTACAGATGAAAAAGTCACGTTAAAGTGTCTATGTTAACGATTTTATTGTTTAAATTTCTCTAATAAGTTAAAAAATTTATTTTTCTACCAAATATAACAAATCAAATCATTTCTTTCAAAATAAAAGTTTAAATTTGTGCAAACCTACTTGCGACTCTAATATCATATTAAAATTCTTTCACATGAAATTAATAATTCTGATTTATATCAATATTCAAATTTGAGCAGAAATGAACGGAATAGACTTTTTTCACAAATCTTAACTCACACAAATCTTCGCAGATCCTGAAAAATCCAAAAATTTATTTTTCAATTTATTCATTAATTAAATTCTTTAACTTATTCTTAAACTTACATTACGAATGAAATTAATGAAATTATCCCGATATCTTTAGGAACAAATATTAATTTCATCCTTAAGTCTCTATTTAAACATTAAAATTAAAACAACGTTATGTTTTGATAACTGTAAAAAAAAAAATCAATTGAAAAGTCATTTTGAAGGAATGTTTACGTTTCTCTTTATTTAATTCACCAATTAAATGCAGTCAGAAAGGAATGATGAAACTTTAAAATAATTTCCTTTATAATTCCTTCCTTTAACTTCCTTTTATGCTGCTAAGTTTTAAAAATGGTTCTGAAGTCCTAGTCAAAGAGAGAATTTTCAGATTTTAATGAATTGTTTTTCGATTTATAATAACAGGCATAAAATTAATCTTCGCAACTCATTATTCAACTTCAGACCAATGCACGCCTGCTTTCGAGTTTTCCACTGCATTTGCATTTCCATTCGAAACAGCTTCAAAGTCAGAATAATTCCTCTTTCTTCTCTTAAGCATTGCAAAATTAAAATAAAGAAGAATTAAAAAAAGACATTCGCTATTCTTTAATTAAACATTGGATTGTTGAAATGCCACGAAAACCAAACGAGAAAGTCAAGAGAAATAAGAATTGTTCAATTTAGTTTAATCTTCATCGTTTTGAGGAAATATTGCTCTGTGTTGTTAAACCCGAATCAGTATCAAATTTAATTGCATGAAATCCAGAATCATCAATCTCTTTTTACAAATCCTACCTCTTCTGATGTTTCCTTTAATGCCATAATTTTTCTCTGAATAATTAAAGCGACTTTTGAAGATACTAATCTCACAGCGTAAGATTGGTTTGAGGGCTGAAAGTAATATTGAAGAAAAAACCGGAAAAATGAATAGAGCCATTATTAAATTCATTAAAAGTCTGATGGTATTATAAGCGTCAGATTAATGATAAGCGTTGAAAGATTTAGGAATAAAAACGATGTAACATCGATTATTTTTTTCATGTTTAAGCTCTTAATCAGTATCTCTAATAATTCGTTTTCATAGGATCAGCATCCATTAATGTTTTAATTCGTTTCCATAATGTTGCAGTACGTGTTCTGAAAAGGCTTAAAACCTTTTTCAGGAGAAATTATGCAATTAATATGTTAAAATTTAATCTTAATTTAATAAGTTATTATTTAATATTTAAGGGGCCTAATGGCCGAATGGCTAGCGCTCTGGCGTTCGATACCACAGGTATCGGGTTCAAATTTTGCCCATGGTTGCTGTAGTGGTTCGGAATCCAAAAAACCGTTCCCGGTTTCCTAATAGGATCGTAGAGCGCTGCGAGGGCATTACTCTGCGTCCGTGGCTTACCATCAAGTTATGGGAAATGCAAAGTGAGTAACATCGGCGCAGCCCTTATAAAGATCACGGTCTATTTGCCAGCTGCATTAAAGAAAAAAATTATCTAATATTTTAATCGAACAATGCAGCAATTTTTTTAAATTTTTGATATCGTTCAACTTTTTTTTTACTATAACAACAAGAAAAGACCAATATGTATTAATTAAAAAATATAGCGAAATATATACAGGTTTTACAAAATTTGCGCTGATTAGTTCATTAGATATAAATTTTTATTTTCGTTTAAGAATATAATCCAATTATTTTATTAAAAAAGATATATATTAATTTCCTTTGTATTGAAAAAGGCATTTGTTTTCTTATGTAAAACTTTTAAAAGCAATTTGTCTACTTTGATTGAATGTTTTTGTGGATCGAGGGATTATGAATAATTAACTCATTATCTAGATATTTCGAATTTGTAAATTATTTATCATATCACTATTTCAAAGAACTTTTTTAAATTTGAATTACTTAGTTTTCTTTAAATGTTTCTCGATATTTTCTTTTTGCATTTATTACAAAGTTTTTATGTCTATCATTTTGTATCTAACAAACAGAATCGAAACAGATTTATTAATGAAATAGTCTACTAAAAGGGAATATGTATACATGAAACATTCTTTCTTACTAAATTATAAAAAAAAATATTTATCTGTAATTCGTAAGTTAGATGGACCTGATGGCCGAGTGACTAGCGCTCTGGAACTTGGTGTTATAGGTTTTTAGGTTCGAGTCCCAGCTGTATCATGGATGACTGTAGAGTTCATCTTCCACTTTAAAACGTAATAGTCTAATGTCGCTGTTTGGCATCGGGTTGACAGCCCTGATTATTGAATTTTGAAATTGACTATTGAATTTTTTTAATAGTAGATAGAAAATACGTTTCTGAATGAAACAGGATGAATAAAGTGTGCTTATAAAAATCCTTCGTGTTATTCAAATGGAAAAATAATTACACTTGCTATCAGGATTTCCACTTATCTGAATTCCAGTGTCATATTTCGTTGAGTAGCTAGTCTAAAAGTATTAACAGAAAATATGCAGAATAACAAAAAGTTTCTGAACAATGTTCGGCTTAAAAACTTATAAGGAACGGCAAGAAGAACGCTATAACAAGTTCGAACACGGGATTTATAGTTCCATTGTTTGATAACCCTATCACACAAGAACAAACAAAATCTCATCACACAGAGATGTTCTTCACAATGAGTTCAGAATTCCGTAAAACTTCAATTTTCTTTTGGATTGCGGCTCTTCTTCAGAACTTTTTGCTTGTGAAATATATTGTGCTTCTTTTTTATTTGTTTTTAGTTTTTCAAGCTAGGGTAAATAAATATCTGTCTGATTTTGAAGTCAAGTCCTCATCCGGTATGAAAAATTCTTTCCTCAAAGAAACAAAAATGAAAAAAGCATAATGAGAAAAAGTTATGTTTGCTTCAGTGTATATGAAAATAGAAAGAACCGAAGCATAAAGTAAAAAAACAGAAAAATGGAAATACAAAAGGATCAAACGTATATAATTTTGAGAAACTTTTAAAAACACAGAAGCACACGTATTTTAATGTGTTTTTCTTTCTCTTCGTGACTTTAAGCTTTGAAAAAGTTTTCTGAGTACGAACGCGCGAGACATTTATACAAACTCATTGCGAATGTGCTGAAAGTTTAGATGGTTAAATTTTCATAGTGGAGTTTGAATTCTTCTCTAATACGGATGAATGCTTTTAAGTGTTCAAATGGAATCAGGAAAAATAATTTCAAGTTTCTGATATTTTGATACGAAAATTTAGTTCAAAATTGTTAAATATTAAATATATTACATTGTCAATTCATGCATTATTTTAATTCAGAAAATTAAGATACTAATTTAAACAATGTGAAGACTAATACAAAATTAAATTATAAATTTAATCCCAATTTAAATTGATATATGAAATCACAAATTACAAGTCAATATAAAATTATACTTTATATATTTTTAATATTAATATTTTTATAGATAATAGTTTTTCAAGTAAATACATTCCTTATTAAATTTTGTCACGTTTCAATTTAAAGAAAAATGTCAAGCATTTAATTTATTTAAACTTTCTGATTTTAAAGGCCAACTATGAGAAAAAACCCAATAAACTAAAGTGAAGTCTACATAAATTTAATATTCACAAAACATTGTTCCATTATTTTATGCAATTACTTTTTACTTTTATTAGTAATTCTTTAATTAAATTTAATAATTAATACAATTTAATTTAATATAATAGGAGAGATTAACAAGTGCAATTTTTATAGTTTACAAAAAGTTTTAGATTAACAAGTACAATTTTTATAGTTTACAAAAAAAATTTTAGATTAACAAGTAAAATTTTATAGTTTACATTAAATTGATTAACAAGTGCATTTTTTATAGTTTACATTTAAATTTCATAATAAAAAAGGCTAATTAAAAAAAAACATTTTATGTGCAAGTTCAATTTTTCTAACAATCTTCCAAATCTAAAAATTTTAATACTATTAAGCAAATCTAAAGTGCAAATCTAATTTTTCATTTAGAGTTGAAATTTTTTTAAACAGTTAAACACTGTTTAAAAATATAAAAAGAAACTTTTAGGTCCTTATATCAAAATAAATATTTTCATGATTATGATTAATGTAACTGTTTTCCTTTAAAATTAAATAATGTTTTCAATAAAGTAATTTTGGTTCTTTTGATGAATAATATCAACTTAAAATAAGGATTTTTTTGCATTGCTCTAATAAATTTTGAAAAAAAGTTATTTATTATCAAACAGGAAAATAAATCAAGTCATTTTTTGAAAATAAAATTCTGAAAGTTGAGCAAAATTAATTTACGAACTAATATATTATATTCCTTTACATAAAATTAATAAATTTGTGTATATCAATATTCAATCTGATCAGAAATACACGAAATGCTTTAATTTTTCACATATCTTAATGCACACAAATCTTAGTAGATCTTGAAAAATCCGAAAATTATTTTTCATTTTTACTCTAATTAAATTCTTTTACTTATTCTTAAACATCCATTACGAAATGAAATTAAAGAAATTATCCTGATATCATTAGGGAGCAAATATTAAATTAATTCTTAAGTCTCGATTTAAAATATTAAAATTAAAACAACCTTAACTTTTCATAATTGTAAGTAAAAACCAATTGAAAAGTCATTTTGGAAGAATGTTTACGTTTCTCTTTATTTAATTCAAGAATTAAATGCAGTCAGACAGGAATGTAGAAACTTTTAAATAACTTTATTTATAATTCCATCCTTTAAATTCCTGTTATGCTGCTGAGTTTTAAAAATGGTTCTGAAGTCCTAGTCAAAGACAGAATTTTCCAGATTTAAGTGAATTGTTTTTCGCTTTGTCAATAACAGGCATAAAATTAATCTTCACAACTCATTATTCAACTTCAGAGCTTAATGCACGCCTGATTTCGATTTTTCCACTGCATTTGCATTTGCATTCGAAACAGTTTCGAAGTCAGAATAATTCCTCTTCTTCTCTTAAGAATTCCAAAATTAAAATATAGAAGAATAACTAAAAAAAACTTTTGCTTCTAATTAATTAAACTTTGGATTGTTGAAATGCCCACGAAAACCAAACGAAAAAGTCAAGAGAAATAAGAATCGTTCAATTTATTTTAATCTTCATCGTTTTGAGGAAATATTGCACTGTGTTGTTAAGCCCAAATCAGTATCAAATTTAATTGCATAAAATCCAAAATCATCAATCTCTTTTACAAATCCTACCTCTTCTCAGTTTTCCTTTAATGCCATACTTTTTCCCCTTGAATAATTAAAGCGACTTTTGAAGATACTAATCTCACGGCATAAGATTGGTTTTAGGGTTGAAAGTAATACTGAAAAAAAAAAAAAAAAAAAAAAAAAAAAAAATCGAAAAATGAATAGAGCCATTATTAAATTCATTAAAAAGTCTGATGGTATTATAAGCGTCAGATTAATGATAAGTGTTGAAAGGTTTAGGAATAAAAACGATGTATCATCGATTATTTTTTTCATGTTTAAGCTCTTAATTAGAGTCTTTAATATTTCGTTTTCATAGAATCACTATCCATTAATATTTTAATAAGATTTATATTATGTTGTAGTACGTGTGCAGAAAAAGGCTTAAAGCTTTATTCAAGAGAAATAGGCAATTAATACGTTAAAAATTTAATCTTAATTTAATAAGTTATTGTCTAATTAAATCTAAGAAATCTTAATAATTAAATATAAAAAGATTATCTAAGAAATAGTCAATAAGCCTAAATTAAAGCATTATTAATTATGCATTATTAAAGATATATAGGATTTAAGAAATTAGTGCTCAATAGTTCATTGCATATATCTTTTCATCTTTCTTTAGCAATTTATTACAGTTATTGGGTTATAAATGATAAATATTCATTTTCTTTGTATTAATAAAGGCATTTTTTTTTTTTTATGCAAAATCTTTAAAAGCAATTTGTCAACTTTATTTGAATATTTTTTTGGAATGATTGCTTATGAGGAATTAACTCAATATTCAGCTATTCTTTTCATTTTGAATCTATAAATTATTTATCAAATCTATATTTCAAAACATTTTCCGTTTTTTAATAAAAATTAGGCAGTTTTTAAAAAATTCTCTCAATAGTTCTTCTTGTATTTATTAAAAAAAAAAAAATTATGATTATCTTTCTGTGTTTAATCAAAAGAGTTTTATTTATTTTTATAAATTTAAAATACTTTTAAGAACAAACACTTAATGAAATATTACTTATTGAAATAAAGATAACTGAAATAAATATGAAGAAATACTTATTGAAATACATTCATTCTCCCTGAATTATAAAGACAAATATTTCTGTGTAATTCATTAATAAGATTTTTTGAGCTGTTTTTATTGAAACTTTTCGTAATAAACACCTGAATAGTTTTGATATGTTATATATATTTAGTATAGTTCAATATGTTCTACATTTACATCTGAAAATTGTCTTGCAACTGTCAAATAATACTTTTCGGGACATAATTTGTCATATTACTTTATTTTTATAGCAGTAAATGCAAAACGCATTGCTTATGGGAATTTAAATCACTTCGATTAGGAAGCTAACTAAACTTATTGAAAATAAAACACAGTTTATTATCACTAAAAATCTTCTTAATTGATAAGTAAAGTGTGCTGCTATTACTTTACTGTTATAGTGGGAATTAAGTTACTACAACATGCTTCCTCCTACTCAATGGTAAGACCGCCCCCCCGGAGAAATGGGCTGTATGCTTACAGACTCTCACTTGGAATGGAGTATATTTCGCGCAAACTGCGTTTAGCAGAATATCGAGTTTTCGGCTTAAAAGTGGAATCCTTCCACGAATTTATAATTATCTGTCTTTAAATGCATTAAATATTGTATGTCTGTAATTGTACTTGTGTGGTGTTGTGTGTATGTAAATAAAGCTGTGATTTCTCAAACCTGTGCCACAAGTACCTCAACCTAACCACATCCACTTACAATTTGATTGTCCAACTGCCACACTACATTATGATTTATTTCATTTTCTTTGATATGTTACTATGCAACATCATGATAATTTATTTCCATAGAATATAAGTTGATTTCTGTAGATAATTAAATAATCTGTTTCAGTTAAGATTTCTGTAAATCTTTTTCTTAATTTAAATTTATATAGGCGAAAAAAAAAAAGAAATGACTCATCAACTAATTACTGTTGTGTGTAACTAGATTAAAATTAGTTCTGATCACTGCTAAAGTAATGAAGAAACATCGTGGAAGAAATACCACAAAAATTTCACGATTTGTCAGTCTGTAAATAAATTGAATAATGTCTCATGCATATGAATGATATTCATTTGGAATTCTCTTGATAGCTAATGAAAATTTATTTAAGAACTAATTTATATGAGAACTGTTTAAGAACTTGCAGTTTATAAAAAGTTATTCCATAAGAAACGGTATCTGGATATTTTATTCTTAAACAATCTTCTAATTTTTTAAAAAAGATATATATTTCTATTAATCTGTTCTTATGTAACACAACAACAATTTTATTTCTACAGTTTAATACGCAGTTTATTTATACTTTTTTTTATTATTATTGGCTCAGAAATAAATAATGCTCTAATATTTTTAGAAGTTCTTCGAATTTGTTTGTTTTTCTGAATCATTTTAGAATTTCTGTGAATCTTAATGTACTTTGAATCTTTTTAGAATCTTATTGATACTTCTGAATCGTTTTAGAATCTCTGAATAATTTTGTTCTGTAAATCTCTTTAGATATTCTGTAACAGTTCACTCTGTATTTTTTAGAAATAAATAGAAAATTAGAACAATTATCTAAATATTCAGGATGATATATACCTAATTAGTATGTTATGTAAGTATGACTAATTAGTATGCTATGCATGAATATATTCATTAAAAATAATACTAAAACACATTATTTTTATAGATTAGAAATAGCTAATTAATAAATATTTTTAAAAGTAAAAAAAAAAATACTCAGTAACAAAGGACATTCGTTCAGTACCTATTATATATTGTTCGATTGGTGACCAAATGGCTAACTCGTAATTGAATCCACTGATGTCATCATCATAACTGGCTCGACAGCCCGTTGTGGGCCTTGGCCTTCTTCAAAAGATCCAGCCAGTCTGTTCTCCTCTTGGCCGTGGACCCCCAATCTTTGATCCTAATAACATTAAAATCAGGGGCCTGATGGCCGAATGGCTAGCGCTCTGGCGTTCGGTACCACAGGTATCGGGTTCAAATCCCGGCTTTGCCATGGGTGTTTGTAGTGGTTCGGAATACACTTTAAGCCGTAGGTCCCGGTCCTAACAGGATCGTAGAGCGCTGCGGGGGCATTGTTACTCCGCGTCCGTGGCTTACCATCAAGTTACACGCGCCGCCTGGGTAATGCAAAGTGAGTAACATCGGTGCAGCCCTTATGGCGAAGATCACGGTCTATTTGCCAGCTGCATTAGAAGAAAAAAAAAAAAACATTAAAATCAGAGTCTAAACAGTCGACCCATTTTTCCGTGGCGGCTGTCCGGCGATATCTTTTGTAGACTTCAAAACAGCGGTCTTTTTAACCCTGCTCCAACCCCAACCAGGAAGGCCAGGTCCGTTTAGTCTCTCTTACGACACGCAAGGACTACGTTGGGACAATTCTTTCTCTCCGGTCACGATACAGGTCCGCTGATGTAGTCATTGCTATTTTTGTTCTGTAATTTGTTTTAGAAATAAATAGGAAGTTAAAGTGACTCACTAAATAATCAGGGTGATGTATAACTATAACTATTTAGTTATGACTAATTAGTATGCTGTGTTTGAAATATATTCCTTAAAAATAACAGCGGCAATTATTGTAATGGTTCAGCAATAGCTAATCTATAAATATTTTTAAAGGTAAAAAAACTTAGTAACTAATAAAGGACAATCGTTTAGTACATATCACATATTGCTCTATTCATTGGCCAGATGGTAATCAATACAGGTAGTATATATGAAGACTCATAATTGAATCCGCTGATGGAGTCGTTGCTTTTGAAACGAAGAAACTCGACGGCGATTGTGATGACGTATATAAGCATATCACTGGTTAGTTATATTTCTTGTTGAAAGAGTTTAGGCTTTTCTTACAAACTACACGCAAATGCAAGGCAGTTATATCTAGAAGTTCTCCTGAAGTCTATACCTTCCCTTTATTGACCTTCGTGGTACACTAAGTCGAATATGATGCAAACAAACAGAAACAATGTAGCTTATTTTGTGAAGTCGTACTTGCCCGTCAATAAAATTTCGAGATGTAATACTCAAATACACGAAATTCTTTGGAAAATCTCTTAAATTCTTCTTGAGAATTTAATCAAGAACTTCTTGTTGCTTATAAAAGTTATTCCATTTAGAATTAATTACTTCGAGAGCATTCTTAAGATGCATAAAAAAAGAAGAAAATCGAAACAAAAAGAGCTTCATTAAAATACTTGAACTAATAAGAATCGGCGTTCTTTTTTTGTTCCAAAAATACTCAAGGATTCTTTTGTTCTCAAACAAGCCAGCCACTGCTGGCTTTTTTTTTGCATCAAAAATTATAATTAATTTTTCTATTTTATTCAAATCGCTAATATTTTTTATGTTCCTCTTCATACGAGCACTTAAGTATAGAATTTTTGAATTATAAAGATTGGGAAAAAAAAAAAAAAAGATTGCTAAGGTGTTTATATCTTAAATACTTAATGAGTTTACTTAAAACCGCAATTATTACTACTAACTGAAAAGATTAAATCTTTTTTTTTTTGTTGTTCTAATAACTGTTAAAGATTAGATAGAAAAATGAGTGTCAATTATTTTTTTATGTGTTATAGCTATTAAGAATGCATTAATTTTTAGAATAAGTTATGCCAAAATCGATTATGTATGTAATTTTTATTCAGAAAATAATACCAAAATATTCTGACAGCTGCTAATGTTAATTAAAGTTCTAAGAATAATTTGTTGTTGCTTTAAATGTTTATAGAAATCCAAGGAATTTTATTTTCTGTTTTAATAATTGGTCTGCATATTTTTAAATAATGAAAGTAGTGAAAATATCAAATTAAAATATTTTGGTTAAGAAAGGCTTTAAAATGATAAACATTAGAAAAGTATTATAAATTGAATGAATCATATTAATCTCTAGTATTATCGCTCGCCGGTTTATAATCGCTAGAATTCCATCGTTTGCTTTATTAAAAGATTAAAAACATAAATTTTAACAAATTAATGTAAATTTAATTTTAAATTCAAGCCAAAAATACAGAAAAAAAAATATTATGTCTAAAGTTTTTTTTTTTATTTCAAATGGCAAGAGAGAAGGACAAACTCTTACGAGATCTAAATAACAAATTTTTACAAGATCAGTAAAATACACACACACAAGAAAAGAAAATAATAAGAGAAAAAGTCAATGTCGCATCAACAAAGTTCTAGCGCTCTAATACATTTTCCCCATGCAAGGTCTGGCATTCTACTATATGGTGCCTGCCCATGATCTAGTCTTTACCACAGAGCGGGCAAATTGGGCTATCAAAATGCCAATGTGGTGCAGATGGCTCGCCAAACTGCCCACCGCAAATGCCAACATCGTAGCTGGCAAGGGAATGTTGAATCTCAGCTTTCTTAGATTGGGACAGGCCACCCGCATTCCAATGTAAGACACAGCCTACAAGAAGTCCTATGAAGGTGATTTCTCTTGGAGCTTTGCTGCATGCCGATAGTGGTAGATCTTTTAACAGCCGGATTTACCATGATGTAGGGTGAGGTAGATCTATTGCCACACTCTTTTTGTCAAAACTAATTTGTATGATTATGTTTAGCAAAAAAATATAATTTTCATTGTTTTATGACTTCATCTTAAAATGCATTTATTTCTTAAATTAAGTTTTAATTTATTCAATTATTTTGGTCGTCATTAATAATTTGAAATATAAAATATAAACTTCATTCAAATTTTTTGGAACGACAACATAAACATTAAAGGTGTCCCTTAAATTTGAATTTATATTTCTATCATAGCACTCTTGCAATTTCTAAGGCTCTTTACGACAGAAAAAATAACGAACTTTTTTAAATGAAAACATATTTTTAAATGTTTCAAATATGCTATAGGCAGTAGATTTGATAAGGAAAAAGTCTTCAAAGTCACTGAATCAGGTTTGGACAACACGCGGCCCTTTTGGCTTATGAAATAGTTATTAATAACTATTTGTCATTAATAAATTATTATTTTCATTAAATAATTATTTGCCAGTTTTATTTAAATTAAAATAGTATTTTTGATAATAAAATGGCGAATTTATAGGTTCTTTTTCATATTGGGATTCATTCTTTTATGTACACAAACACTTTTGCATATAGAGTACGACAGAATTCTAACAAGTTAAGAGTCATTCAGGAGGTTTAAGGGGAACTAAAGATAAACACTAATTTGATTTATATTTCTTCTAAGTCTTTCACAGTTCTCATTAATAATCCATTGGTATAATTTACAGCGATTATTTGGTGGGATATGATT
This sequence comes from Caerostris extrusa, assembly GCA_021605095.1. Taxonomy (NCBI): domain Eukaryota; kingdom Metazoa; phylum Arthropoda; class Arachnida; order Araneae; family Araneidae; genus Caerostris; species Caerostris extrusa. Next base: position 36,524 of record BPLR01007982.1, on the reverse strand, counting down.
CGAATACACTGACAGAATCTGTTTCAAGATACTGCTTTCATATACAGGGTGATTATAATTAAAATCCTACTTTCAAAATGCAGTAAAAAAAGAACCACTCGTCACAATGAGTTCCAATTTGAACTGAAGATACTCGAAGAAAGTGGAAACGGTGCTGCATCAAAAGAAGTTTCAATGTGTATTAATAGATGGCGCTGTAAGCGGCATAAAAAAAGTGAATTCTGTTGCAAGTAATATTTTGAATCGAAATTACAGCGTATTTGACATGAGGTGCACATTAAACCAAGTGTGTGTTCAATTTGCTTGATTGTTTCGGTATTTTGACGGAAAAAATGACTTCCAAGCTATTCAACAGTTGTGACACTGTTAGTGGAAGCCCATATACCACAGCAAGAACATACCAAATTGGATGGGAAAATCGGTGGGACTTTTTTTTTAGTGCCATACCGTTCTCCCCCTTCTTCAAGTATATTCAGTTCAAATTGGAACTCATTGTGAAGAATGGTTCTTTTTTTTTTTTACAGCATTTTGAAAGTTGGATTTTAATTATAATCACCCTATATATTTGATGATAATTTTGGTAGATTGTGTAAGCTTCTGTCATTTCGTAGTCAGGATGCCCAGAGGAAATTTACTGAGTTTTCTTTTATAAAACACTTAAATGCGATTCATATACTCTTAAAAAACTTCTTCGGGAGGCAATTTAACCCATTTATAGCCCGTGGGTGCGTTGTTCATAGTATAAATGTAAGAGGAGGTTCACCGATGCTCAACAAAAATTCTTTCGCATTGCTTATAGTTCAATTGTTGATTAATTGCGAATTGCAGTCCGGTTTATTTTAATGATTAAAATTCTATCCATATAAAAAGAAAAATTTTGGGGGGAATAATGATGAATCCCTTTATTTTCAATAATACTCTTTTTTTTAAAAGAAAAAGTTTCAGTCTTTTCAATCAGTGAAAGTGAATAAAATATTTCAGAGTAATAAGATAACTAAAAAATGTAAGCAAAGAACGGTATTAACAAAGATTTATTATCTTTTGCTCCCTAATAAGAATCTTGATTAATAAAGAGAGCTTATAAATCTTAATAAAGAAGACGCTGCTTTATTTACAGACATACATTTTGTATTATAGTACTAGTTAGGTGAGTAGAAAAGGTAATTTATATAAAAAATATCTCTGATTAAGCTGATATTGTTTCACTTTAAAAATATATATTAATTCTCAATTCAATGCAACCAATTCCAAAAAACAACCTAATAGGACAAGATATTTTCAGTTAAATTCGTGATGAATGGTGATTTCTAATTGAAGTATATTGCTTTACATTTCTATGTTTAGGAAAACAAATAATTAATTGAGCATTTTTTAATGTTTAATAATGCTCAATATTTAATTGAACATTATTCAATGTTCAATATTTAATTGAACATTTAATATATAATTGAACATTATTGAATATTCAATATTTAATTGAACATTATTGAATATTCAATATTTAATTGAAAATTACTGAATATTAAATATTTAATTGAACATTACTGAACGTTTTCCTATATTCTTGGACAACTAATTTTGATAAACATTTGCAATAGGAGAAATTACTAAAATTTTTGTAGGATAAATTATTTAAAAACTAACAAATGATTCTTATAGAATTAATTGAAGAGTTCGTAAGTTTTTAATGTCTTTGTTTGATTTATTCAATAAAACGGAGTAGATAAATTTCTTTTTAAGATGACCATGAATAATTAACATATACACAATAATTTAATTTCACCTTTGCAAGTCTAATTAATTTTACTTTGTAATTTTTTAGATAGTAACCTTTTTATGTTATTTTTAATATTTCAAATTTAGTTATATATCATTTGGATAATTATTACAGTATTGCATTCATAGAGTGTTAATTTAATAATAGTTGCTTGTCATATGTAATTAATGGAAAGGTTATAAAAAATCTGTAACATCTAGAATTAATGAAATTAATTCTTTAACAAATAAGGCATGGACAATGGAAAGAATTTACATTGCTTATATTGACAATACAATATTTGCATTTGGCATATATATGAAGTTCTTCGTTTAATTAACTGTATAGAAAATTAGATTTACAATTAATAACAATTAGTTTGTGTCCATAACCATTAGTTTGTGTGAAATCCATAAACCTTTATTACAACCAGTGCTTTGATTGTATTTAAAAAATGTTCCCTTTGTAAGTAGTAATGCAATAAACGTTTTATTATAGTTTAGGGATAGTTTGAAAATTAGAATAAAAGAACTATTTTAGATGACATAATTTCATTTTGTTGTTTTGACGTTCAAAACATATTTTTAAGAAAATTTAAAATTAAATAAGTAATAAATATTTAAACATATTTGTTCTCGATTTTCAATCAATTTCAATCAAATATTACCATGACCGTAGTAGTATATATGTATTCTTTCCTGTACCTTCAGATGCAATTCGAAATCTCAAGATAACACCATAAATAAAACTGATAACACTGACAAATATTATGCTTGATATAACATAATATTTATTACAGCATAATATTTGTTATAAAATATTATTTATTACAGCATAATATTTGTTATAAACATACTATTTATTACAACATAATATTTGTTATGAACATAATATTTGTTACAAAATAATATTTGTTATGAACATAATATTTGTTATAAACATAATATTTGTTACAACATAATATTTATTACAACATAATATTTGTTACAACATAATATGTGTTATAACAAAAAATGTACACTCAAGAGCCAAAATATTATGACCACCATTCAATAACGAGTTGGCCCACCTTTGTAGCGCAAAACAGCTTCAACCCGCCTTGGCATGGATTAATACCACCAATTAATACCAGTTAAATATCACTTCCACCTGATCACTTGCCTTCCACGTCATCCAGGCGAGTTCATTGCAAAATGTAGGGGTGGTCATAATGTCTTGGCTCTTGAGTGTATATAAAAATAACAAAGATTTAAATATATTTGGTACTTTTTGTTAAGAACCAGTTTTAGATTACCACCTCAGTTTTAGATTGAATATAAACATAATATTTGTTATAACAAAAAAATAAATGTATATAAAATAACAAAAATGTAAACATATTTTATGTTTTTGTTAGGAACCCTTTTTAGATTCAAAGCTCATTTTTAGATTAATTATAAATATAATATTTGTTATAACAAAAAAAAAAAAAAAATAAATGTATATAAAAATAATAAAAACTTAAGTCAATATGTTAAACTTTTTTCGAGACAATTTTTGCTTTCCAGCTCGCCTTATCTAACTCAAAAAGATAAAATAAATTCATTTTGCCCTCAAAAAATTTACTTCAGTTTGACATTTCATTCATTCTCTTTTTGACACACACGCATTCCCACCAACAGTTTCATGTCACAGAAAGCAGTTTGTAATGCCAAGGGTTACCATTCTCTCACCAACACATCGCATAAAAAGAAGCAAAAATGGAATTTCACGATCAATGCATTCTCGACTTTCAATCAATTTTAATCAAATATTACCATGCACGCATTTTATATGTATTCTTTCCTGTCCCTTCACATGCAATTCAAAATCTCAAGATAACGCCAGAAATAACACTGACCCGAGAGATATAAAATTGTTACATTGCAATGGAAAAAGAACACGCAAAAGAATATCACAAAAAAATTATTCACGAAAACAAATTGGTTTTTTTTCCCTTTCTTGTTTTGCTAGCATCCTTGGGAAAAACAACAACAACAAAAAAATCAATAATGTGAAAGTTTTATGTGATTGTTGCTTTATTCTTGGAGTTTTTTGTTAAACTTATTGTTATTCTTCCACACTGTTGTTGGAGTCAGATAAACAGCTTAGCGATATATAACGTATAGAGGATTATTTTTCTAGAAATTCAGTTGATACTGAAGACTTTTTTTGTGCTGTTGTGTGTTATTGAAAATTGGAAAGACGCGAATACTAAAAATCAATTATTGGAAAAAAAGTGGATGGTAAGTTCAAAGATGTAATCCTTTTGAATTCAATTTTTTTTAACAGCTCTCCTATTCGAGAGTTTTAGAAAAGTTCTTATTATATTAGCAAGAACTTTGAAGCATGCTTTGAAGCATTAGAACTTTGAAGCATGCTTTCAGATGTTAAAAAGTTTGTCGCGTTTTAAAATGGTGTTCTTTGACATCAAATATTAGCCATGTCATGTATATATTATTCATACTGTAATCTTTACAAGTGCCAATGACATGTATGACAAGTGTCAATGAAGGAAGTATAAATGGGCAATAGCTTCTATACAAAATGAAAGAAATAAGAAATTTCTTTTATGATTAAAATGCATAGCATACATAGAAAATTCTTGGAGAATTATTTCACGAGTTCATAGGTTATTAGTGTCTTTGTTTGATTTATTTAATAAAACATTTTCCTTATGTCTTCGGTGAATCGGTAAATTCCATTGAACGTATTCAATAAAACGGGTAGATAAATTACTTTCTAAGATAATTATCAAGTTATTAGCATATGGTGATAATTTAAATTCAAATTTGAAAGTCTAATTAATTGTTTTCTTAATGTTTCCAATATTAATCTTTTTATAGGTTATTTTTTTTTTTATTCTAATGCTTGAAATTCAATTATATATCATTTGGAAAATTATTACAGTATTGCATTCATAGAGTGCTAATTTAGTAATAGTTGTTTGACTTATGTAATTAATGGAAAGGTCGTAAAAATCTGTAACAGTTAGAATTCATGACATTACTTCTTTAACAAATAAAGCATGGACGATGTTAAGGAATTCCGTTGCATATATTGACAATACAAAATTTGCACTTGCCATATATATATATAATATATATATATATATATATATATATATATATATATATATATATATATATATATATATATATATATATATAATGTTCTTCGCTTAATTAACTGTTTAGGGAATTTTAATTACAATTAGTAACAAGTTATGTTTACAATTAGTTTGTGTCCAAACCATAAACCTTTATTACAACCAGTGCTTTGATTGTATTTAAAGAAATGTCTTGTAATTGCTAATGCTATGAACAGTTTATTTTACTTTAGGGATAGTTTTAAAAATTAGAATAAAAGAAATTATTTGTGATATTAAAACATTGTTTTATTAATATGATGTGCGAAACATATTTTGAATAACATTCAGAATAAGTCTATTATAATAGATAAAAAGAATGAACAAAACTTTTTAATCTGTTAATTTTTTTCTAAGTACAAATGTGGGTCTATAAAGTGGAAGTGGAATGTGCAGGTATGGGTCATACTTTCGGGTGCAGGTTGGGCAACCAGATTGTGACTGGGTGCGGGTGGGTTTAGATACATGAGAGACAGGTTCGAGAACTCACAGCCTAATTCCTATCTGCACAAATACCACACACTTACAAATAGAGACATAAAATATTTAACATAGTTAATGACATATAATGATTCATGGAAGGACTCCACTTCTTAGCCGAAACTCGGATACGCCAGGGTGCGCGAAATCTTTTTCTCCGGTGAGAGTCTGTAGGCCGACAGACAATTTATCCTAAACGCCAAAACTCCCGCAGTGTGTAGGAGGAAGAGGGTTACAAAAACTGGACATTTTTAAAAAAGGTGATAAATTTAGCATGTTTCAGGAGGGGAATAAATCTTATTATATTTAAATCTTATAAAAACGAATTTTAATATTACATGAAATAAATTAATTTTATGTGAACAGTTATTTTATAAAAATTATTGTATCGGTTTTTAATTTATTTGGAGAAATATCCTTTTTTGTATTGAAAATTTTTAATCGAGTTAATTATATTATTAAGTTATCGAATTAAAATATCAATAAGTGAGATTTTAAAATAAAATTGCTGGGAAAAAAAGAAATCTTAAACATTTAACATTAAAGATATAGATTTTAATGCATATAATATTTGTCATAAACATAATATTTGTTATGATATGATATTTTGTAAACATAATATTTGTTACAGCATAATATTTTGTGAACATAATATTTGTTATAAATGTAATATTCGCACAAAAAAAAAAATAAATTTATATAAAAATAATAACAATTTATAAATATTTGGTAGTTTGTGTTAAGAACATTTATTTTATTCCAGCTCGAGATCACCTTCCCAGATTCCCAGCTCCTTTTTAGATTGATTATAAAAATAATATATGTTATAACCCAAAAAATAATAATAAATGTATATAAAAATAATAAAATTTAAACATATTTGGTACATTTTGTCAACAACCCCTTTTAAATTTCGAGCTCTTTTTTAGTTTGATTCCAAACGTAATCTTTGTTATAACATGAAGATAAATGTATATAAAAATAATAAAAACTTTTACATATGTGCTAAGCTTTTTTTTTTTATAAAAAAAATATGTGCTTCCTTGCTCCTCATATCTAACTCAGAAAGATAAAACAAATTCATTTTGCTCTCCCAAAAATTTACTTCTATTTGACATTTCATTCATTCTGTTTGACACACACACATTCCACCAACAGTTTCATGTCACCGAAGGCCGTTTGTAATGCCAAGGGGTTACCATTCTCTCACCAACACATCGCATAAAAAGGAAGCAAAAATGGAATTTCGCGATCAATGTGTTCTCGACTTTCAATCAATTTCAATCAAATATTACGATGCACGTATTATGTATGTATTCTTTCCTGTCCCTGCACATGCAATTCAAAATCTCAAGATAACGCCAGAAATAACACTGACCCGAGAGATATAAAATTGTTACATTGCAATGGAAAAAGAACACACAAAAAGAATATCACAAAAAATTATTCACGAAAACAAATTGGTTTTTTTCCCTTTCTTGTTTTTGCTAGCATCCTAGAAGAAAAAAAACAACAACAACAAAAAAAATCAATAATGTGAAAGTTTTATGTGATTGTTGCTTTATTCTTGGAGTTTTTGTTAAACTTATTTTTTATTCTTCCACACTGTTGTTGGAGTCAGATAAACAGCTTAGCGATATATAACGTATAGAGGATTTTTTTGTAGAAATTCAGTTGATACTGCAGACTTTAATTTTTTTGTTGTTGCGTGTTATTGAAAAAGTTGGAAAGACGCGAATACTAAAAATCAATTATTGGAAAAAAGAGGATGGTAAGTTCAAAGATGTAATCCTTTTGAATTCAATTTTTTTAACAGCTCTCCTATTCGAGAGTTTTACAGAAGTTCTTATTATATTAGCAAGTTAGAACTTTGAAGCTTGCTTTCAAATGTTAAAAGTTTGTCGTGTTTTTAAAATGATGCTCTTTGACATCAAATATTAGCCATGTCATATATATATTATTTATACTGTAATTTTTACAAGTGTCATGGACAAGTATGACAAGTGCCAATGAAGGAAGTTTAATGTGCAATAGTTTCTATACAAAATGAAAGAAATAAAAAATTCTTTTAAGATTAAAATACATGGCAATTTTTAGAGGTCCTTAAATGTTACGAGGCCTTCATGTATAATTCATTAGAGTTATAATATCAAGCAAATAATTATATGTGAAAATAATACCTTTTTCCTCAATATTATTTTAAGATTTTATTTAAAATTTTCTAAACATAATATTTGTTATAAATTAATATTTGTTATAAATTAACATTTATTATAAATTAATGTTTGGTATGGGGCCTGAATGGCCTAGTGGCTAGCGCTCGGTACCACAGGTTTCGGGTTCGAATCCCGGCTGCGCCCTGGATGTGTGTAGTTGTTCGGAATCCACTTTAAGCCTTAGGTCCCGGTCTAACATGATCGTAGTGCGTTGCGAGGATAATGTTGCACCGCGTCTGTGGCTTATCTTCTAGCTACACTCACCTCCTGGGTAGTTCTAAGTGAGTAACGTCTGCGCAGCGCTTGACTTAAGGCATCAAAGAATAGCATCTAAGTGTTTGCCAGCTGTATTAGAAAAAAAATATTTGGTATGCACATAATATTTGTTATAAATTAATATTTGGTATGAACATAATATATGCTATAAATTAACATTTGTTATAAATAAATGTGTATAAAAAAGTAAAAAAATTTAAACATACTTGGTAGTTTTTTTTAAAAACCATTTTTGAATTCCCAGCTCATTTTTAGATTGATTATAGACATAATATTTCTTATAACAAAAAACATAAATGTACTAAAAAATAACAAAAACTTAAGCATACATGTTAAGCTTTTTTTAAGAAAAATATTTTGCTTCAGCTTATCTTATCTAACTCAGAAAGATAAAACAAATTCATTTTTGCCCTCCCAAAAATTTACTTCTGTTTGACATTTCATTCATTCTCTTTGACACACCAACAGTTTCATGTCACCGAGGCCGTTTGTAATGCCAAGGATTACCATTCTCTCACCAACACATCTCATAAAAAAGAAGCAAAAATGGAATTTTACGATCAATGTGTTCTCGACTTTCAATCAATTTCAATCAAATATTACCATGCACGTATTATATATGTATTCTTTCCTGTCCCTTCACATGCAATTCAAAATCTCAAGATAACGCCAGAAATAACACTGACCCGAGAGATATAAAATTGTTACATTGCAATGGAAAAAGTACACACACAAAAGAATAACCCCAAAAAATTATTCACGAAAACAAATTGTTTTTTTTCCTTTCTTGTGTTGCTAGCATCCTAGGAGAAAACAACAACAACAACAAAAATCAATAATGTGAAAGTTTTATGTTATTGTTGCTTTATTCTTGGAGTTTTTTTAAAACTTATTTTTATTCTTCCACACACTGTTGTTGGTGTCAGATAAACAGCTTAGCGATATATAACGTATAGAGGATTTTTTTTTGCAGAAATTCAGTTGATAATGAAGACTTTTTTTTTGTGTTGTTGTGTGTTATTGAAAAAGTTGGAAAGACGCGAATACTAAAAATCAATTATTGGAAAAAAAGACGATGGTAAGTTCAAAGATGTAATCCGTTTGAATTCAATTTTTTTAACAGCTCTCCTATTCGAGAGTTTTATACAAAAGTTCTTATTATATTATCAAGTTATAACTTTGAAGCATGCTTTCAGATGTTAAAAGTTTGTCGCGTTTTGAAATGGGACTCTTTGACATCGAATATTAGCCATGCCATTTATATATTATTCATACTGTAATTTTTACAAGTGTCATTTACAAGTATGACAAGTGTCAATGAAGGAAGTATAAATGTGCAATAATTTCTTTACAAAATGGAAGAAATAAGATTAAGAGATAAGATCTTTTAAGATTAAAAAATAAGATAAGATCTTTTAAGATTAAAATACATAGCAATTTTAGGGGTTTTAAATGTTACGAGGTCTTCATGTATAATTCATTAGAGTTATAATATCAAGATTATAATTATATGTGAAAATAATACCTTTTTTTTCAATATTATTTTAAGATATTATTTAAAATTTTCTAAACATAATATTTGTTATAAATTAATATTTATTATAAATTAATGTTTGTTATAAATTAATATTTGGTATGAGCATAATATTTCTTATAAATTAATATTTGGTATGAACATAATATTTGTTATAAATTATTACTTAGTATGAACATAATATTTGTTATAAATTAACATTTGTTATAAAAAAATAAATTTGTATAAAAATAATAAAAATGTAAGCATATTTGATAGTTTTTGTTAAGAACCACTTTTAAATTCCCAGTTCACTTTTAGATTAATTATAAATATAATATTTGTTATAACAAAATAATGAATGTACATAAAAATAATAAAAAATTAAGCATATATGGTAAGCTTTCTTAAGAAAAATTTTTGCTTTCCATCTCACCATATATAACTCAGAAAGATAAAAACAAATTCATTTTGTCCTCCCCAAAAATTTACTTCTGTTTGACATTTCATTCATTCTCTTTGACACACACACCATGCCACCAACAGTTTCATGTCACCGAAGGCCGTTTGTAATACCAAGGGTTACCATTCTCTCACCAACACATCGCATGAACAGAAGCAAAAATGGAATTTCACGATGAATGTGTTCTCGACTTTCAATCAATTTCAATCAAATATTACCATGCACTTATTATGTATGTATTCTTTCCTGTCACTTCACAGGCAATTCAAAATCTCAAGATAACGCCAGAAATAACACTGACCCGAGAGATATAAAATTGTTACATTGCAATGGAAAAAAAGAACACACAAAAATTATTCACGAAAACAAATTGGTTTTTCATTTCTTGTTTTGCTAGCATCCTAGAAGAAAACAACAACAGCAACAAAAATCAATAATGTGAAAGTTTTATGTGATTGTTGCTTTATTCTTGGAGTTTTTTTAAAACTTATTTTTATTCTTCCACACACTGTTGTTGGAGTCAGATAAACAGCTTCGCGATATATAACGTATAGAGGATTTTTTTTTGAAATTCAGTTGATACTGAAGAATTTTTTTGTGCTGTTGTGTGTTATTGAAAAAGTTGGAAAGACGCGAATACTAAAAATCAATTATTGGAAAAAAAGTGGATGGTAAGTTCAAAGATGTAATCCTTTTGAATTCAATTTTTTTTAACAGCTCTCCTTTCGAAAGTTTTACACAAAAGTTCTTATTATATTAGCAAGTTAGAACTTTGAAGCATGCTTTCAGATGTTAAAAGTGGTCGCGTTTGGAAATGGTGTTCTTTGACATGAAATATTAGTCATGTCATATATATATTATTCATACTGCAATCTTTACAAGTGTCTTTGACAAGTATGACAAGTGTCAATGAAGGAAGTATAAATGTGCAATAGTTTCTATACAAAATGAAAGCAATAAGAAATTTCTTTAAAGATTAAAATACATACCAATTTTTAGAGGGCCTTAATTCTGAACAGGTCTTCAAGTGTATTATTAGAGATAGAATGTCAAGCTCACAGTAATATGTGAAAATATTAATCTTCTTTTTCCCAATATTATTTTAAGATATTTTAGTTTAGATGTTTGTTTGTGACAAACAATATATATGACTATCATTTCCCTTTTTGAAAATAAAACAGTTTATATTTTATAGATAAAAAAGACACGTACAATACATAAAAAATAAATGATACATAAATATGCTCATAATTATATAAAATACATAAATATACTCATAAATACATAAAAATACATAAATATACTCATAAATACATAAAAATACATAAATATATACACATAAATATATTTTTATGCATTTAATTATATATATTTTAATGTATTTTTATACATAAATATACTCATACATAAAAATACATGCATAATACATCGTATGGTTTATGTGATACTTAAGAGCAGTTTTTGGTTAATTATTTGTTATAAAAATAGTTCTTTTATTAAATAGCTCCTTTATATATTTTTTTTATTGAATATCGTCTATAAATTTATTTGTTATTTGATATAAACATAATGAAAAATTTACATAATTTATGATTAAATGATAATTTTTAATAACATAAACATAATGATATTGTTCTGGATTCCTTATTTTTTTCATCTTTACAATTACATAATAGTAAATAATATAATAAAGATTCTCAAATGTTGTAATGATATAATTCTCCAAAAACACTCATGCTTATTTAAAAAAAACACATGTATACTCTTTAAAATATTTTAAATAATACTGCTCATAATCTCTGAAAACTAATATTTTAATTTGTTTAATTTTAATATAAGCTATGGAATTTTAATAATTTAATAATTTTTAAAAATAAATTAATAATTTTAATAATAATTAATAATTTTTGCATTAACTTTAATTTAGATAAATTAATTGTTAATTTCAATGTAAGTTAATTTAATAAATAATATTTAAGTCAATTAATAAAATTTAATTTAAAAACAATCTTATTAATTAAATTTTTAATTTTAATTTAAATTAATTTCTTTAAAAATAATTCTTAATTTTTTTATAAAATTTTTTAAATTATAAATTGACGTTATAAGCATATTAAAAGTTATATAATTTTATATTAAGAAATAGCATTTTATCCCCAGTTGTATAGAAATTTTGAATAACTGTGAAAAATAAAAAGAAAAGAAAAATATTTCTATATGTGTAAACTTTCTTTAAAGATTGTAATTTTTTGTTATATAAAAATAATTTGAGAAGAGCAATGACATCCTTTTTAATTGTTTATTTTCATTCATTTTAAATATAATCGTTAAAAAAATCTGATTAAGCAATATGTATTCATTTCATTATTAAATAATCAATTAATAAGAATATTAATAACAAAAATTAAATTAACAAAACATAGTTTTTACTTCTTAAAGTAAAAATTGTGTACTACTATAGTGTTAAGAAATTGAAGTGTATACTCTTCAATGATTTAAACAATACTTAATTTTTATCAAATCATAACAATTTTGATAATATCATGATAATTTTTAGATTCGATCTTAAATCCAGTAATTTGTGTAACTGTGTGGAAAATATCCTCTGAAACTGAAACTTAACATCTGAAATTACTAGTAAGATTTTAAACCAAATTCTTCAAATTCTAAAGAAATCTTGGTTTATTGTGCTTATGCTATTTGTAGAAAAACTCTCGCTTTGTTGTCTTTGTGAATTATTGACATCATGTTATGACATAGTAATGCATTTTCTTACTTTAGATTACAATTTTTATTGTTTTCCTCTACTTTTTGTATGCTGGTCTTATATGTTATTTTTATTACTTTTCTTTTATTTTTTTCAATAAGTCTTATATATCCTGTGTTGTATTGCATGTAAAATTTCTGTGTTCACTTGGATGATGTTTGCGGAGGTGTTGATATGAAACTGATTTTTTATGGGAATACAAAAATATTATTAAATTAAATTACTTTTTGATAATATTTGTTGAAATTTATTCTTATTTGAAAAATTTAGTTAAAAAAACCTGATTTTCTTTTTTTATAAAAAAATATTGAATTACGAAATTAAAAACACTAAAAAAATAAAAAAAATAAAATAAAAATAAATATGTAAAAGAAGAAACAGGAATTCATAAATCATACGGAATTGAAATAAATAAATTTCGAAAAAAATTTTTTTTTTTAATACTTTGAGATTTAATATCACTTAATTCTACAAATTCATATCTTTTTAAATTTGACAATAAAAAATATTACTCAGACGCTGCATTATAATACAAGTCCTTAATAAATTAAAATAATAATCTAACCTCCAACAATAAGTCCCCGGAACGTATTTCGCAGGATGTACTCAAGACGTATATCCTAGCTCCTATCCATCCTGTGGAGGCTTGAAAGCTTTTCCGGATGTTCTTAGGGATGTTCCTTTCCGGATGTCTTTTTTTTTTGTGTGGGCTAATATAAATATAGGTAACATATATTTCATTGAACTTATATACATAAATTCTTATTGTTTTGTTTCTTTTCTGGATTGTTATTGATTAAAACAATTTGACTTTTAAGATTTCCTAATATTTGGTGCACTTTAAAATCAATTCTGAAATAATGGGAATTCCTTAAATAACTTTATGCCGCTTAAATGTGAAATAGTTAAAAAATGGGAACAAAAATAAAAATAAAAAAATCACTTTTTGGTTACCAAAGCAAAATTACTTTCAAGAACCTAAATATGTAAAAGTATTTGAACAAAGCCATAATAAAATACCACCATAAATCATTATTGTTTTTTTTTATATGTAAAAATATATTTTTTTTTTTAAATTTGTCAAAATTATTTTAGTATAACGCAATAAAAATGTATACATTGTATAATAGATTCAATAAATATTCTGAAAAATATTATTTCCTAAGAATAGAGACATCAAGAATAGATAAAATGTAGAATAAGAATTAGAAATTTTTATGAGACATTCATGCATTTTATTGCAATATAATGCATAAATAATGAAATTTTAAATATATAAACAATGGTTTTGAATATATTTCTGCACAGCAATGTAAAAAGATCAATATAGAAATAAATATCTGTAGCGAAGTTTTAAAGTTGATGCGAATATTTTCGACATGCTTTTGTTTAAAGAATTAAAAATATTGTCCATATTCAGTGTTTAAGTAAAGATTTGTAGTAATGAAAAAATAAAATTTTTCTTTTTCAATAATGTATTTAATTAAATTAAAAGTAATTAAAAATTAATTAACAATTTAACAATTAAAAATATTATCAATCAACTTAATTTTATTTTTTAGTTTGTAAAATTATTCAAGCATTAAAGTTCAATAACTAACTTCAAGTTTTTCAAATAATCTTATTTAACTTAAATTATAATTATATTCATATTCAAATTATAATTATATTCAAAGACTTCTAAAAGGGCCTGAATGGCCGAGGGGCTAGCGGTCTGGCGCTCGGTACCACAGGTTTCGGGTTCGATTCCCGGCAGTGCCATGGATGTGTGTAGTGGTTCGAATCCACTTTAAACCACAGGTCCCGGTCTAATATGATCGTAGAGCGTTGCGAGGGCACTGTTATTCTGCGTCTGTGGATTATCTTCAAGTTACAAGCGCCCCTTGGTTATGCAAAGTGAGTAACGTTTGTGCCGCGAGCTTGCCTTAAGGCATTCAAGACGTCCTGTCTGTTTTGGGGCCTGAATGGGCGAGTGGCTGGCGCTCTGGCGTTCTGTACCATAGGTTTCGGGTTCGAGTCCCGGCGGTGCCATGGATGTTTGTTGTTCGTAATCCACTTTAAACCGTAGGTCCCGGTACTCATAGGATTGTAGAACGTTGCGGGGCATTGTTACTCCACGTCCGTATCTTCAAGTTACACGCGCCCCTGGGTAGTGCAAAGTGAGTAAAGTCTGTGCAGACCAAGCTGTCTAAGTGTTTGCCAGCTGCATTGGAATAAAAAAAAAAAAAAAAAATGTTTGCTAAATACTAATTTGAATTAAAAAAATGTATTACAAAAAGTTGTAAATATTAAGAAAAATGTTTTGTACTTATACTGAATTTATTTAAACAAACATAATTGATTTCTATCTCTGTACATAAATGTAACAAAAAAAATATTAAATTGAAAATGTCTAGTAGTTAAGGTCTAATGGATCACTCCTTAAATTTTTAAAAACGTTTTATGTTGAATTTCTATTAAATAATATTTTTCAAATATGAAAGGTAGATTTAAAGATCTCTCACTGGTTATTATGCGTTTTGCTAAATTTTTAAAATCATATCATAGTTACAGTAACTGATTTTGACAATAACAGTTTTTTTAAATGGAAAAAAAAAGAAGGATTAATAAAATGCATATATTTTTGTGTAATTTTCAGTTGTTTCCCAACATATTTTTTTAACATTAGATAATTATAAAATGCCTTTCGTCAGGGAATAGGCAACGATATCAGCTGCTAATTTTTAAATAGAAAAATTTGAATAAATCAAAAATATTAGTTAAACCCATTTGCAAACATTAAAAAAATTTGAATAAAAATTTGCAAACATATAAAATATTAGTTAAACATTTGCGAAAATTATAAAAATATATTTGCAAAATTATAAATAAATTTCACAAAAAGCAAATTACATATTAACTGTATCTATAACTGAAATGAAATAAATACAAATTTAAAAATGACTTCAATGAAAACAATGTACTACATTGATAAGTAAATTTTGTTGTATGTAGTAAGGATCCACCATGTGTTCCCGAAACAATATAGGCAACGAGGAGCAGTTCAAGGTTGATGGACGTCGTTTGGCCCTTACGTTATACTTTGAACTTTGCATATTTTTTTCTCCCATTACACTTTGAAACCGGTAATGGGAGAGAAAGAAAGAGAAAAGGGAGTGTGCGGAGTCGAGTGAAGGATTATTGGCGGTACAGAGGTTATAAGAGTCGAGTGAAGGTTCCAGGCAGTATGGAAGGCACAGCGGCAATTAAACGAACATGCTTTTAAGATGATATTGTAAATATTTGTTATATAATTGTGTTTTGTGTGTTATGTGAAATGAATGAAACAACACTGAATCAAGACCACACGCATATCTGGCCTTAATCTTTACTTATACTAAAATTCACTTTTCATATATTCATTTCTAAATAAAATTCAGAATTTTTCAAACACTCAATTTTGTGGAAAAATATTTATGTATATTTATCAAACTGTATCAAAAAATGGTAATGAACATTTTAAATTTTTTTTATACTCCTTCTAAATTATATTGTAATAGGTTTGATTGACTTTATGAATATCGTGTTGAGTTTCTGAACCGTGGACCTGGCTTTGAAATATGCTGAGCATCTCGAACGAAAGCTTTTGTGTTTATGCCGGGCATGTGTACGATAAATCTGTTGGCAATAATCTTCTTTGAGAGGAGATTAGAGCAAATCCCCACCCCTCGAAGATGCGACTCCTTAAAGATTTTCAAAATTCAAGTGGCAACATATTTCAGCAATTCAGTAGACCCCATATGAGACACCTTGGTAACACTAAATCTTACATATACGTGCTGTTTGGTCGAGAAACATTGGGCCTTTGGAAAAAACCCATTCAATATTGTTGTCAATATTTGAAGAATATTAATGTTAATTTTTTGATAATGATACTATTCACTTGTGATAGTGGTTGAATACTTATATTAAATTATATTATTTAGTTATTTTCAATCATTTCAATTAAATTGAAACAAAAATTAATAAGGATATTTTTGTCGAAAATTGAGATCTTACAACTATAAATCGTTTTTAATGCTGATTTAAATTTGTTCTTCTAATGGTGGATTATATAGATGCCTTATGGTATTTTATATTTATTCTTTCTGATTAATATTTAATCTTACAATTAATATTTGAAAAAAAATTTGTGAATTTATTTTGAATAAAAAAAGTTTAAAAATACAGTGCTTGATATTTAATTCAGTATCTGTACTTTTTTATATTATGGTAACACCCACACCCACTGAAACAGCTTCTGACAATAAATGCCGAAATGGTGAAATATAAAAAAATCCCTTTTTGTATTCCAATCTTCCATTATATTAGTCTAATATCAAATATAATAATATATATTATGTCCCTTTAGAAATTTTTTAACCATATTCAAATGTGGGGATATTTAACATTAACTAAGACATAATCAACCTAAAAATAAGCAATAGATAAAATTCATTATTTTTCTGTATGTGATTTCAGAGTTTTTTTTTTTTTTTTTTTTTTTTTTTTTTTTTTTTTTTTTGCTCTTTGATCTCAATTCATTTTATTAAATTAATTTTGGAATCAACTGCTTTCTTTTCATTTTTAATATTCACATTTCCAAAGTGTAAAATAAAAATTATATTTTCATGTTTTTAATGAGAAAAATTATCCATGATAACTTGATTTTTTTTTCTAAAAAATTAATTTCTTTATAAATGAATCTTACGGAAAAAATCTGGAAATTCTATAATTTGTCTATAATGAAACATAATAAATATTCCACTATCCCCTACGCAAATGAATAAAGGGGAGAAGCGATGATCCCATAAAAGAGTTTGATTGCTGTTCTTATTTCTTTTCATATATTTATAAGAAAAAAATAACCCCAAAAAGTAAATATAGAAATAATATAAATATAATTTTTTACTGAATAAGTTAATTATAAACGATTATTATTTATGTTACTTTCAATGATAAATGATTTATTTCAATAAGAAAGTGCTTAGCTAAGAAATGGCAGTAGTATGGAAGGCACAAGAATGGAGTGCAGGTCCAGGCAGTACAGAGGGCACAAAGACCATTAAACGAACATGCTTTTAAGATGATTTTGTAAATATTTGTTATACAATTCTGTTTAGTGTATGATGGGTTGCAGTTCTGCAGTGCTATCTTAGCAAATATTAATAAATATAATATAAATATTATAATTATAAAACGTTCGTAAATCAGAATAATAACTCAGTTTCTTCACTGAAACTAGAATCAGGGTCACACTCATATCCAACCATAACTTTTACTTATATTAAAATTCACTATTCATGTATTCATTTCTAAATGAAATTTCAGAATTTTTCAACCACTCAATTTTATGGAAATAATTATTTATGTATATTTAATAAACTGTAGCGAAAAGAACGGTGACGAACATTTAAAATTTATTTTATATTCCTTCCACATTAATTTTAAATTATATTTAATCAATTTGATTGGCTTTATGAATAGCGTTTTGAGTTCCAGGCCGAGCATCTGGGTTTGAAATTTGCTGAGCATTTCGAAGAAAAGCTTTTGTGTTTATGCCGGGCATGGGTACGATAAATCTGTTGGCAGCAATCTTCTTTGAGAGGAGATTAGAGCAAAATCCTCACTTCTCGGAGATGCCACACCTTATAGATTCTCAAAATTTAGTGGCAAACTATTTCATTCAATAGATCTCATATGGGGCACTTTGGTAACACTAAATCTTATACAAAAGTGCTGTGTTGGTAGAGAAATATCAAAGTGCTTTGGCAATTAAAAAAACCAAACAAAAATATCGTTGTTTATATATGAAGGATATTCAAATTACTCTTTCTGATAATGATATTATTTGCTTGTGAGAGTGGTTGAATACTTTTATTAAATTGTATTATTTAGTTATTGAATTTTCAATTAAATTGAAAAAAAAATTAAAAGGATATGTTTGTCGAAAATTGAGGTCTTACAATTATAAATCGTTTTTAATGCTGGTTTAAGTTTCTTCTAAAGGCGGATTATATTGGCTAGTTATAGTGTTTAATATTTATTCTTTCTATTTAATATTTAATCTTATAATTGACATTTGAAAAAAAAAATTGAGAAATTATTTTGAATGAAAAAACGATTAAAAATCCAGTTCTATCGATATTTAATTCAGTATCTGTTCTTTTTTATATTATGGTAACACTCACATCCACTCACACACACCCACATTCACAAAACAGCTTCTGACAATAAATGCGGAAATGGTAAAATATAAAAAATCCTTTTTGTATTCCTATCTTCTATTATATTAGTTTAATATCCAACAGAATAAAATATATTATCTCTAGAGGAATTTTTTAACCTTATTCAAATTTGAGGATATTTAACATTAACTAAGAGATACCTAAAAATAAGCAATAGATAAAATTCATTAATTTTCCTGTATGTGATTTCTTTTCTTCTTTTTGATCTCAATTCATCATTTATTAAATTAATTTTAGATTCAACTGCTTTTTTTTTTTTTATATTCACATCTCCAAAGTGTAAAATAAAACTATATTTTCTTGTTTTTAGGGAAAAATTATTCATGTTAACTTGATTTTTACTCTAAAAAAATATTTTCTTTATAAATGAATCACACGAAAAAAAAAAATTGAAATTTTATAATTTGCCTTTTTATTCCCTCAAGGGATTTAATGAAACGTAATAAATATTTCCCACTATCACCTAGACAAATGCATAAAAGGGAAGCAATGGCACCATAAAATGAGTTTGATTGCTGCCTTTATTTTTTTTCATATATTCTTAAGAAAAAAAAAAAATTCCAAAAGGTAAATATAGAAATAATATACATTTTTTTACTGAATAAGTTAATTATAAATGATAAATAATTTATTTTTTAAAAAAGTGCTTGGTTGCCAAATGACAGTAATTTTAGTGTGATTGTTATTTTGGGAACAACATTTTATGCTTCAAGTGATTTTAATTTTATTATTGAATTTTTTAAAAATGCTAA
Organism: Caerostris extrusa; assembly: GCA_021605095.1. Classification (NCBI taxonomy): domain Eukaryota; kingdom Metazoa; phylum Arthropoda; class Arachnida; order Araneae; family Araneidae; genus Caerostris; species Caerostris extrusa. Next base: position 16,869 of record BPLR01007982.1, on the reverse strand, counting down.
AATATATGCTCAGAATTCATCATAATTTGAAGAAAACAAATCACCAAAGAGGTAACAAAACTTGTACAATATAATGTATATAATTACTAAAGTGAAAATGAATAAAATTCATAAATATTCAGCAACCTTTTATTATGCATGAACCCTTTGCATGATGGAATAACAAAATTTGTTAAATTAGAGAAAACCCAAAGGACCAAACTTTTTAATTCATAAAATTATATTATTTTCAATGTTAAATGATTTATTTCAATAAGAAAGTGCTTAGTTGACAAATGAAAATAGTTTTTAGTGTGATTATTGTTTTGGAACAGCATTTTATACCTGTGAATTTAATTCTATTGCTGCAGTTTTTTAAAAATTGCTAAAATATATGCTCAGTATTCATCATACTTTGAAGAGAACAAATCACACAAAGAGATAACAGAACTTTTGGGATTACTTACCATTGGGGTTGTTATGCATTATAATATATATGATTATTAAAGCGGATGTGATTGAAACTCATAAATATTCAGTAACCTTATAACCCTCATTTAAATAACAAGATTTGATAAATTAGAGGAAACCCCAAAGGCTCAAATTTCGAAATTCATAAAATGGATACATTCTATATGACATAGTACCAGAGATTTAGTTTGTAGAAAACTAGATAAATCTTAGAGTATAAATAATTAAGTTTCATTTGTATTTCTTCCATTTGATTTGAATGAAAAAAAAAAAAAGCCACAAAAGTCTATTATTTGCAATCTCATATTTCTCGTCAAAAAGGTCTTGTGCTTTTGGAGTGATAATTAGAGTTGATCAGAAAAGAAAAAGTCTAGGAAAAGACAAATCGTTTAATTTACATTAAAACAGTTAATTCAAAGCAGCCGTATTTTAGAAAACCAAAACTAAACGACGATGTTACGATGTTCTGTTTCATTTCTGGAGTGCTGAAAAATTTTAAACCTGCAAAAAAATTAAATGTTGTTATTTGAAAGCAATGTTCACTAATTTGAAAAAAAGTTAGCACCACATTCGAGACTTGGTTTGGTTTATCGCTTTACGGTCATTTGTTTGTACACTTTAGTATAATTAGACGGGTTTACGAGGGCTCCGAATCATTAACAAACATACATGCCACAGCGAGGATACGAATCTGAAGCACCAAAGTCCAGAGTGGTAGCAAATTGGCCATCAGGCTACAAGGTAAAACATTCAAGAAGTGCTTTTTCAGGGCATTGAAGAAGCGGAAGAATTACTAATTAAATGAGGAAATAATATATTTGTAGGATTTGAATAGATTTTAACTTGTGATAGAATGCCAATTTGCAATTGACGTTGTTTATCAATTACTGTTTGTTGGACTTGTTGGAGTTTTTCAAGAAATTGAAAAGATTGGAGAATGCATAATAATGCATGAACAATAATAATCAAATTTAGAAGGAAACTTTAGAATTTTTGGCACACAATTTATTGATATAACGGGGTTTAATCAATATAGGAAGAACTAAATTTTCAGATGAAATACTAAAAGGAACAATCAAGTTTGCAAAAACTTGTAAAGAAAATTATCCATTGTGTAGTAATAGCATGACATTTCATTTTAAATACTTTTTATCAGCAAGATATGAAAATATCGCAAGAATATTTCTGATCAAGACAACAAAGTTTAAAAATATGCCTAACTATATAAAAATTGCATTTTATCAATTTTCTTTAAATAATAATTCTTTTACCTTTAGAAGTCAAATTTAATTCTCTATATTAATTCCTCCGCTACCATTCGAGAGATAGAGCTTTGTGCAAATATTTTATTAAATTTGTATAATAATTTCATTTATAAATTTACATCCTTTCAATAAATGAACCCACTTTCTTAAGAAAAACTTTTTGTGTTTCAATACAATCTCACTGTTCGTTGTGATGGTTCACTTCAACAACATTTTTTTCATCTGGAACCATTATTCATAATATTTTCTTCTTTTGTTATGAAGTCGGGTTTCAGTTTCTCTGGAGGTTTCCTAATGACAGTCAAGAAAAATCTCGGTTTACTTCCTATTAAGGATTCAGCTGGAAATGACAGACCATTTATTGCTTATATCAATCCAGAAGAAAACAAAGAAATACCTTTCCTCAACCGTTTCGTGATCTATTCGGTACTTGGTCTTTGACTTTTTTGACGTAGTGTAACTATCATAAGTATTCTTCCATTAAGCATAACTATTTCAGTATTATAACTAAAGGTATTTTTTTTTGTAAAAGAAAGTATTCCAGACGAATATTGTTTTATTTTATATGATAGTTGTTTCATCATTGAGTTGCAAATATTGTTAAACTCGCCAAACCTTTTATAACATTGTTAAAGATAATTTTTAAAAACACTGTCGAAATCTTGTTTCTTGTTTATAAATATTCTAAAATGTTTGCATTTATAAAAAGTAGATGTCATTCTTTATTTTTAAAATATTAATTTTTTTGATTATAGTTTCTAAACAAATAATAAAAAATGAAAAAAATATGTATCAAGATTTTAATTAATTAATCTGATTTTTTTTTTTTTATTTTCAAGCATTATACTTCCAATAAATTTTATTTATTTATATAAAACGATCATGTAAGTTTTACTCTTAAGAAATATTTAATTTGTTTTTATGTAATAAAAAGTTGATCAATATAATTAGATTAAAACAATCCCAATGCTAGGTTAATAGATACAAATCTATTAGTGTAAAAATACAAATTATGATTTTTGAAATGAAAAACAAAAAATCAATGTCTCTATATAAAATAAGTCTTTTACATATAAAAATTGTTTCATAAAAATTTCTCTATCATGTCCAAACTTTCAAATCATGTCAAAACTATTAAAAACTTTCGTAATAAATACTAATATTACATAACATAAATACTTCTATAAGTTGAAAGTTGTTTTCTCACATCCTGATGAGAAATAGAGATTGATTTTTTTACAAAATTATCTTACTTAGCTCTTAGATAATTGGGGAAATGAAATATATTAAGTTATCGTTTAAAATTGGAAAAAATATCTTCAATAAAATTAATGCATAATCAAATCCATTAACAGCGATTATTTTTAATACTTTTTCTAATCAGAAATCGGATAATTCTTAAGGTCAATGTTTTGGGGTCTGCTTTGAATATTTCTGTGTTCCTAATCAGATGTTAATTAATTTATTGGAATTCACATTTGAACTACGTGATTTCCAAAATGTTACTTGACTATGATATCATTATCAGTTTTCGAAGAGATTGGTTCATTAAAAAGATATAACGGCATTCTTTGCTTGAATGAGAGAAATGAATGAGTGTTGCTGATATGATGATGTTGATATGTAACACTTGGATGTATTGAACCAATCGACAGGAACAACTGAACCAGGCTCGTCACACCACCGCACATGAGAACAGCCATAGTGTGCTCAAGGCATTGATAGATCGCATTACAATATCAGAAAGCACATCTCAGAAAAATAGGGCCTGTTGCGTGATAATACGCCTACAATTCGACGTCGTTTGCAGCATAGAGGGATTTTAGCAAGCCATCTATTGCTATGATTACATTTAACTCTAGACCAAAGAAGTTTGTGTCAACAATAGTGTTAAGAAGGCCAAAGGTGGACAAAAGATGTCTGCAATAGTGTTAAGATAGCCAAAGGTGGACAAAAGATGTCTGCAATAGTGTTAAGAAGGCCAAAGTTGGACAAAAGATGTCTGCAATAGTGTTAAGAAGGCCAAAGGTGGACAAAAGATGTCTGCAATAGTGTTAAGAAGGCCAAAGATGGACAAAAGATGTCTGCAATAGTGTTAAGAAGGCCAAAGGTGGACAAAAGATGTCTGCAATAGTGTTAAGAAGGCCAAAGGTGGACAAAAGATGTCTGCAATAGTATTAAGAAGGCCAAAGGTGGACAAAAGATGTCTGCAATAGTGTTAAGAAGGCCAAAGGTGGACAAAAGATGTCTGCAATAGTGTTAAGAAGGCCAAAGGTGGACAAAAGATGTCTGCAATAGTGTTAAGAAGGCCAAAGGTGGACAAAAGATGTCTGCAATAGTGTTAAGAATGCCGAAATGGTCAAAAGAAGATGTCTGCAATAGTGTTAAGAAGGCCAAAGGTGGACAAAAGATGTCTGCAATAGTGTTAAGAAGGCCAAAGATGGACAAAAGATGTCTGCAATAGTGTTAAGAAGGCCAAAGGTGGACAAAAGATGTCTGCAATAGTGTTAAGAAGGCCAAAGGTGGACAAAAGATGTCTGCAATAGTGTTAAGAAGGCCAAAGGTGGACAAAAGATGTCTGCAATAGTGTTAAGAATGCCGGAAATGGTCAAAAGAAGATGTCTGCAATAGTGTTAAGAAGGCCAAAGGTGGACAAAAGATGTCTGCAATAGTGTTAAGAAGGCCAAAGACAAAAGATGTCTGCAATAGTTTAAGAAGGCCAAAGGTGGACAAAGATGTCTGCAATTGTTAAGAAGGCCAAAGGTGGACAAAAAGATGTCTGCAATAGTGTTAAGAAGGCCAAAGGTGGACAAAAGATGTCTGCAATAGTGTTAAGAATGCCGGAAATGGTCAAAAGAAGATGTCTGCAATAGTGTTAAGAAGGCCAAAGGTGGACAAAAGATGTCTGCAATAGTGTTAAGAAGGCCAAAGGTGGACAAAAGATGTCTGCAATAGTGTTAAGAAGGCCAAAGGTGGACAAAAGATGTCTGCAATAGTGTTAAGAAGGCCACAGGTGGACAAAAGATGTCTGCAATAGTGTTAAGAAGGCCAAAGGTGGACAAAAGATGTCTGCAATAGTGTTAAGAATGCCGGAAATGGTCAAAAGAAGATGTCTGCAATAGTGTTAAGAAGGCCAAAGGTGGACAAAAGATGTCTGCAATAGTGTTAAGAAGGCCAAAGATGGACAAAAGATGTCTGCAATAGTGTTAAGAAGGCCAAAGGTGGACAAAAGATGTCTGCAATAGTGTTAAGAAGGCCAAAGGTGGACAAAAGATGTCTGCAATAGTGTTAAGAAGGCCAAAGGTGGACAAAAGATGTCTGCAATAGTGTTAAGAATGCCGGAAATGGTCAAAAGAAGATGTCTGCAATAGTGTTAAGAAGGCCAAAGGTGGACAAAAGATGTCTGCAATAGTGTTAAGAAGGCCAAAGGTGGACAAAAGATGTCTGCAATAGAGTTAAGAATGCCGAAATGAACAAACGAATGACATAGCATTGTCTTTTCAGAAGAATTGCAGTTTGGTCTGAAACACCTCGATTGTCGTTTTTGAGACTGATGACACCGTGGCTAAAGACTGAATAACTTTTGCATTATGTATCCTTATACCAGTCCTTCGTATTGTACTATGATTTGGGATGATGTCGAATTTTTTTCGTGTACCTCTTTATACACATTAAGGTACAGTGAACAGCCATCACTAATGTTTTCTGTTTGAAAATGTTACCACATACAAAAGGTTGCTCTTTTCCATATTTCAACAAGAAAATTCAAGACCACAGGCAGTGTTTAACAATTCTTTGCCCCAAAACTTGTATTACCGCTTTGGTCTACCCGTTGTCCCAATTTGTCACCCTTCTAACACGTTAGGCAGTTGATTGGTTTAGTACTTGGTCAGCATACGTCACTCACTGCTAAGCTAAATCGATTTTGCCAATCTGTGGGAAGCATCATGGCTGGAGAAGAACACATCCAAAATCTCTTTTATTCAATACCAGATTTATTTCATTTACTCTTTATTGGTCCTCTCCAACTCAAAGAAAGCTGTATTTGCAATGCTTTTACCTGTGTGTTATTTGTCTAACAAATTTGGCTTTAGTATCGTTTGTCCTTCTTGGTGATACATACGTACTTGATGGCCAGGAATTTAAATTTAAAAGTTTAAATATACATATTTTCTATTTTTATTGATACTAGTTTTCAACAAGAGTTTCTATAGTAAACTACATTTATTGAGAAAAGGTTTTGAATTTTGTACTATATCATTATATATATTTTAATTAGTTGTCACCTAATCCTGTATCCTTATGAAAATAAATTGATGAATTGTTCTCACTTAAAGTGGTAGATTTATTATGTTATTAATTATTCTTTTGATTTCAGTACCACATAATTGAATTTTAATTATTAATAATTTTAATATTGTGTAAGGATCTTATTCCTAATGTAAGAATCTTTAGTTGTCTGGCAAAACAGTTTTCTTCTTATAGTTATCTCTTGTCAAGAATATTATCATTATTTAAAACATCATTAATGGCCAGTTATTATTATATGACACGAATAAACTAAGTATTCAATACTAAACTAAATACTTTGTTATTAAAATTATACATTTATTTATAATAACGTTTTGCATTTTTTTACAACTCAAAGCGCAGTTTTCGTTATATTATTTAAAACTATAGAAGTAACAGTTTTGTAATGATGCATTCAATTTCAATTCAAAGTTTACTAAATTTTAATCACAAAAAATTAATCTTTCATTCCGAACGTGAACAAGGTTTATTTGCATAAAAAATAATGGATTTTAATCAAATGTGTTTTTTTTATTCGGAATGAATACAGTTTCCAAACTCTCCGATGCATTAATTTAATATTTCTTTCCATGTTGCTCTAGAACAAAACGAACTACATTATACTTATTATAGATTATGTAAAAATTATAAAAATTGTGAATACGTGAAAACATATGATTTAATATAGTATAAAAGTAATTAAACTTTTTCGAAAATTGTTTAATACATAGTTTACAGCTTATAAATAGTAAATGTTTTTAGAAAATGTTTTTAAGAAGAAAAATATAATCCCTTTTATTTGTTGAAGAAAAAGAAAAGCAAGACCACAAAATATTTGAAGCAAAAAAGTGTTTTTATAATTTTTGTTTCTGGGAACATTACTTTAAAAAGATTTGTGTTTACTTTCCTTTTCGCAATGATTATTAAAAATATCTTTTCCATCGCTTAAAAAATAGTTCAAATGAAAACAAGTTTAGAAAGCAAAAATATTATCTAAAATTTCGCCTGCTAAATAAATAAATAATTTTTTTTCTTTTAGTCAGTTTGTTTTATTAAAGTCGTTAATCGTCTGCATTTCTAAAATAAAATATTCTTTCAAAACCCACACGATAAAAATATTTTAAGGTAGCTTCTTTGCTAAGTTTCTTAAAAATTAATGCCCGATGAATTTTTTCTCCTTTTTCCTAATGTGTTTTGAAAGTTCAAAGCATTTCACTAAGACTAAAGCAAACTAATTTTTTACGTTAAAGTAATACATAAAACATTCTAAAAATTAAAGGAACGCTTTTATTTATTTGAATGATTATAAGTACTTCAGAATTTGTTGAGGAAAATTACATAAATAAAAATTTCTTAATGCAACGACAGTTAAACAATTTTATTCATGTATAGAAGTGAATATGTGAAATTCCAATAAGTTAAAAAGCAATATTATGTATATTTTCTACTGTATTACTAGTGTTTTATGTATGTTTTTTACTTATTTGCAATTTTTGAGTACAATTTTTCTTTCTGAAATTAATTTCGATGTCATATTCTGTTCAGAACTTGCAATCTAATACTCAATTTTAGGTGATGACTTTATTTGTAAAGGCAATAAGAGATACGAATTTATGAATATTCTATTTTTATCTATACATATATATATATATACATAATATTTAACAGTTTATGTGTACATATTTTCAATTTTTAGTGATTTTAGTTTTCAATAAGATGTTCTGCTGTTATTTATATTTCTTGAGAAAAGGTTTTAAATATTGTACTATATCACTATTTGTTTTTATTTGTTACTTGATCTAATGTTAAATAAATGTATTTATAATAACCACTTTTAAAATACATGATTAAAAACAAATTGATGAATTGTTTTTATTAATTTGTTAGATTTATCATGTTATTAATTTTCTTTGATTCTAGTACAACGCTATTGAGTTATAATTACTAATAAATTTATATTATTATTTAATGGTTTTAATCTTAATGTACGAATACTTTATTTTTCTGCCAAAATTGTTTTTCCATTATAGTCGCCTGTCAAAAACTACCATTATTTAAAACACCGCTAATGGCAAGTTATTATGACACTGCCGAATAAGCAAAGTTGTAATTCCATACTATATTAAATACTATGTTATAAACTTGAATATTTATTTATAATAATTTTAGTGTCTTTTTTAACAACTAAAAACGCCATTGCTATGTTATTTAAAACGATAAAATAACAATCTTGTAATGATGAATTCAATTACAATTAAAATTAAAAACATTCAATCATAAAATTATTAATCATTCTTTCTGAAAATGGAAAAGGTTTATTTGCATAAAAAATAATAGATTTTAATTAAATGTGCTTTTTTTTATTGAGAATGAATACAGTTTCAAAACTATTCGATGCATTAATTTAATATTTCCCTCCATATTCCTGTAGAACTAAACGAACTACATTATAATTTTTGACTGATGATGTAAACTTTTATAAAAATGGTGAATACGTGAAAAACATGTGTTTTAATATAGGACAAAAATAATTAAACTTTCCGAAAATTGTTTAATACATAGTTTATAGCTTATAAATGTTAAATGTTTTTAGAAAATGTTTTTTTTAAGAAAAAAATATATAATCCCTTTTATATGTTGAAGAAAAAGAATCAGGAAGACCACAAAATTTCTGAAGCAAATAAAGTGTTTTATAATTTTTGTTTCTGTGAACATTAATTTAAAAGAGATTTTGTGTTTATTTTTTTCTTTTCACAAGATTATTAAAATATCTTTTCTATCGCTTAAAAAAATAGTTCAAATGGAAACAAGTTTAGAAAGCAAAAAATATTTTCTAAAATTTCGTCTGCTAAATAAATAAATAATTTTTTTCTTTTTGTCAGTTTGTTTCATTAAAGTCGTTAATCGACTGCATTTCTAAATAAAATATTCTTTCAAAACCCATACGATAAAAATATTTTAAGGTAGCTTCTTTGCTAAGTTGCTTAAAAATTAATGCCCGATGCATTTTTTCTCCTTTTTCCTAATGTGTTTTGAAAGTTCAAAGCATTTCACTAAGACTAAAACAAACAATTTTTTTAAGTTAAAAAGTAAATACATAAAACAGTCGAAAAATTAAAGGAACGCTTTTATTTATTTGAATAAGTACTTCAGAATTTGTTGAGGAAAATTACATAAATAAAAATTTCTTAATGCAACTACAGTTAAAGAATTTTATTCATGTATAGAAGTGAATACGTGAAATTCAATATGTTAAAAAAAAAAAGTAATATTATGTATATTTTCTACTGTATTACTAGTGTTTTTATGTATGTTTTTTACTTATTTGCAAATTTTTGAGTACAATTTTTTTCTTTCTGAAATTAATTTCGATGTCATATTCTGTTCAGAACCTGCAATCTAATACTTAATTTTAAGGTGATGGCTTTTATTTGTAAAGGTAATAAGAGATACGAATTTATGAATTTTCTATATATATATATATATATATATATAGTATATATATATATATATATATATATATATATATATATATATATATATATATATATATATATATATATATATATATATATATATAATATTTTCAACAATTTAGGTGTACATATTTTCTATTTTTAATGATATTAGTTTTCAATAAGAAGTTCTTCAGTTATCTATATTTCTTGAGAAAAGGTTTTTAAATTTTGTACTATATCACTATTTGTTTTTTATTTGTTACTTAATCTTATGTTAAAAAATATATTTATAATAACAATTTTAAAATGCATGATTAAAAAAAAGTGATGAATTGTTTTTTATTAATGTGTTAATGATTTATCATGTTATTAATTATTCTTTTTGATTCTAGTACAACGTTATTGAATTATAATTACTAATAATTTATATTATTATCTAATGGCTTTTAATCTTAATGTACGAATACTTTATTTTTCTGCCAAAATTGTTTTCCATTATAGTCGACTGTCAAAAAAACTACCATTATTTAAAACATCGCTAATGGCCAGTTATTATGACACTGCACGAATAAGCAAAGTTGTAATTCTGTACTATATTAAATACTATGTTATAAACTTGGATATTTATTTATAATAATTTTAGTACCTTTTTTTTAACAACTAAAAACGCCCTTGTTATGTTATTTAAAACGATAAAAATAACAATCTTGTTATGATGAATTCAATTACAATTAAAATTAAAAAAATTCAATCATAAAATTATTAATCATTCATTCTGAACATGGAAAAAGATTTATTTGCATAAAAAATAATAGATTTTAATTAAATGTGTCTTTTTATTCGGAATGAATACAGTTTCAAAACTATTCGATTCATTAATTTAATATTTATTTCCATATTCCTCTAGAACAAAACGAATTTCATTATACTTATCATTGATTTTGTAATAATTCACAAAATTGTGAATACGGAAAACATATGATTTAAGATGGGATAAAGTAATTAAACGTTTAGCAAATTGTTTACATATTTTATAGTTCAAGTTTATAAATGGTAAATGTTTGGAGAAATTTTTATTTAAGAAAAAAATGTATAATCCTTTTATTTGTTGGACAAAAAAGAAACAACAAGACCACAAAATTTCTGAAGCAAATAAAGTATTTTTGATAATTTTTGTTTCTGAGAACATTAATTGAAAAGAGATTTTGTGTTTATTTTCTTTTCACATGGATTATTAAATTCAATATCTTTCCATCACTTAAAAATAGTTCAACTGAAAACAAGTTTAGAAAGCAAAAAAAATATTTTCTAAAATTTCCTCTGCTAAATAAATAAATAACTTTTTTTCTTTTAGTCAGTTTGTTTCATTAAAGTCATTAATCGTCTGCATTTCTAAAATAAAAATATTTTTCACAACCCACATGACAAAAAAAAATATTTTTTAAGGTAGCTTCTACGCCAAGTTGCTTAAAATTAACAGCCGATGCATTTTTTTCTATATTTTCCTAATGTGTTTTGAAAGTTCAAAGCATGTCACTAAGAGCTAAAACAAACTATTTTTTATGTTAAAAGTAAATACATAAAACAGTCTAATTTGTTGAAGAAAATTACATAAATAAGAATTTCTTAATGCAACTGCAGTTAAAAATTTTATTTATGTGTAGAGTGTGAATATGCGGAATTTCAGTAAGTTAAAAATTGTATTTTGTCTACTTACTACTGTATTGCTAATGTTTCTATGTATGCTTCATACATATTTGAAACATTTTCAGTAAATATTTAAAAATTAATTTGTTTTCTTTTATTTTAATCATAAAATATTATTCTTTCATTCTGAACATGAAAAAGGTTTATTTACATAAAAGAACAAATTTTAACTAAATGTTTTTTTTATTCGAATGAATAACAATTTCAAAACTATTCGAAGTTTAATTTAATATTTCATTCCATATTTTCTCAGAACAAAACGATCTACATTATACTTATCATTGATTTTGTAAAAATTGCGAATACGTGAAAAACATACGATTTAATATATAAATAAAATAATTAAACTTTTGGAAAATTGTCACAATACGCAATTTACAGTTCAAGTTTATAAATATTAATTGCAAATGTTTGGCGAAAATATCATTTAAGAAAAAATACTCATAATCTCTTTTATTTGTTGAACAAAAAGAAGAACAAGACCACAAAAATTTCCTGAAGCGAATAAAGTGTTTTATAATTTTGTTTTCTGTGAACACATTAATTTGAAAGAGATTTTTGTGTTTATTTTTCTTTTCTTGTGGATTATTAAATTCAATATCTTTTCATCAACCCAAAACAGTTCAAGAGTGAAACAAGTTTAGAAAGCAAAAAAATATTTTCTAAGATTTTAATCACTAAATAAATAATTTTTTCTTTAGTCGGTTGTTTATTAAGATCGTTAATCGCCTGCATTTCTAAAAATAAATATTCTTTAAAAACCCACACGATAAAAATATTTTAAGGTGGCTTCTCTGCTAAGTTGCTTAAAAATTAATGCGATGATTTTTCTGCTTTTTCTAATGTGTTTTTGAAAGTTCGCTTATTTCACTAAGGGCTAAAACAAACTATTTTTTTTTACTTTAAAAATAGAAATACATAGAACATTCTAAAAATTAAAGGGACGTTTTTATACGTTAAAAGTAAATCATAAAACATTCTAAAAATTACTTTTATTTATTTGAGATGATTATAAGTACTTCAGAATTTGTTGAGAAAATTACATAAAAAATAATTTCTTAAATGCACATACTTCAGTTTAAGCAATTTTATTCATGTATAGAGGATGAATATGTGAAATTCCAATAAGTTAAAAAGTAATATTAGGTATATTTTCTACTGTATGCACTAGTGTTTTTATGTATGTTTTTTACTTATTTGCAAATTTTTAATTACAATTTTTCTTTCTGAAATTTAATTTCGATGTCATATTCTGTTCAGAACCTGCATCAATCTAATACTTAATTTTAGGTGATTCTTTTTATTTATGTAAGGTAATAAGAGATACGAATTTATGAATTTTTATATATATATATATATATATATATATATACATATCAATATTATAGATTAGTGCTTTTTTTTCTATTTTCATGTTTTAATATAATGAAGTTTCTATATAAATTATCATATTCTTGAGAAAAGGGTTTTTAAATTTTGTATATCACTATTTGTTTTTCTTATTTGTTGCACTTAATCTTATGTTAAAAAATATATTTATAATAACATTTTAAAAATACTTCAGTTAAAAACAAATTGATGAATTGTTTTTATTAATGTGTTAATGATTTATCATGTTATTAATTATTTTTTGATTCTAATTTTACAACGTTATTGAATTATAATTACTAATAATTTATATTATTATCTAATGGCTTTAAGCTTAATGTACGAATACTTTTTATTTTTCTGCCAAAATTGTTTTCCTATTATAGTCGACTGTCAAAAACACATTATTTAAAACATCGCTAATGGCAAGTTATTATGACACTGCTCGAATAAGCAAAGTTGTAATTCCGTACTATATTAAATACTATGTTATAAACTTGGATATTATTTGCAATAATTTTAGTACCTTACCTTTTAACAACTAAACGCCCTTGTTATGTTATTGCAAAACGATAAAAGAAATAACACAATCTTGCTTAATGATGAATTCAGTACAAATTAAAACAAAAAACATTCAATCATAAAATTATTAATCATTCATTCTGAACATGAAAAGGTTTATTTGCAAAAAATAATAGATTTTAATTAAATATGCTTTTATTCGGAATGAATACAGTTTCAAAACTATTCCGATTCATTAATTTAATATTTATTTCCATATTCTCTAGAACAAAACAGATATTATACTTATTCTAAAAATTGTGAATACGTGAAAACACTATGATATAAGATGGGATAAAAGTAATTAAACGTTTAGCAAATTGTTTACATATTTTATTGCTTATAAATGGTAAACGTTTGGAGAAATTTTTATTTAAGAAAAAATGTATAATCACTTTTATTTATTGGATAAAAGAAACAACAAGACCACACAAATTTACAGAGAGAGCAAATAAAAGTATTTTTTGATAATTTTTGTTTCTGAGAACATTAATTTAAAGAGATTTTGTGTTTATTTTTTTCTTTTCCCATGGATTATTAAATTCAATATCTTTTCCATCGCAAAATAGTTCAACTGAAAAACAAGTTTGAAAGCATAAAAATATATTTTCATTTCCTCTCACTAAATAAATAAATAATTTTCTTTTAGTCAGTTTTCATTAAAGTCATTAATCGTCTGCATTTCTAAAAATAAATATTTTCACAACCCACATGACAAAAATATTTTAGTATTTCTTCGCCAAGTTGCTTAAGGAAATTAATGGCCAATGCATTTTTCTACTTTTTCTAATGTGTTTTGAAAGTTCAAAAGCATGTCACTAAGGCTAAAAACAACTATTTTATGTCCAAGTACATACATAAAACAGTCTAAAAAAATTAAGGGGACGCTTTTATTTAAACTAGAATATGGTCATTAGTACTTCCAGAGATTTGTTGAAGAAAATTACACATAAATAAGAATTTCTTAATGCAACTGCAGTTAAAATTTTTATTTATGTGTAGAGGTAGTATGCGGAATTTCAGTAAGTTAAAAAAATTGTATATTGTCTACTACTGTATTGCTAATGTTTCTAATGTATGCTTCTTACATATTTGAAACATTTTCAGTAAATTTTTAAAAAATTAATTTGTTTTCTTTTATTTTTAAATCATAAAAATATTATTCTTTCATTCTAGTTTCATGAAAAAAGGTTTATTTACATAAAAAAGAACAAATTTTAATTAAATGTTTTTTATTCGGAATGAATACAATTTCAAAAACTATTCGAAGCTTTTAATTTAATATTTAATTCCATATTTTTCTATAACAAAAACGATCTACATTATACTTATCATTGATTTTGTAAAAATTGTGAATACGTTTATTGAAAACATACGATTTAATATATAATAAAAATAATTAAACTTTTGGAGAAATTGTTTAATACATAATTTACAGTTCAAGTTTATAAATGGTAAATGTTTGGCGAAAATATCATTTAGAAAAAATATATAATCTCTTTTATTTGTTGAACAAAAAAGAAACAACAAGATACAAAAATTTCTGAAGCGAATAAAGAGTTTTATAATTTTTGTTTTCTGTGAACATTAATTTGAAGAGATTTTGTGTTTATTTTTCTTTTCGCATGGATTATTAAATTCAATATCTTTTTCCATCGCTTAAAAATAGTTCAACTGAAAACAGTTTCAACAAAAAAATATTTTCAAATTTCGTCTTTCTCGGCTTTAAATAAATAACTTTTTTTTTTTCTTAGTCAGTTTGTTTTTATTAAAAGTCGTTAATCGTCTGCATTTCTAAATAAAATATTCTTTCAAAACCCGCACGATAAAATATTTTTAAGGTGGCTTCTCTGCTAAGTTGCTTAAAAATTAATACTTGATGCATTTTCTACTTTTTCTAATGTGTTTTGAAAGTTAAAGCATTTCATAAGGCTAAACAAACTATTTTTTACTTAAAAGTAAATACATAAAACATTCTAAAAATTAAGGGACACTTTTATTTATTTGTATGATTAATGTGTACTTCAAGAATTTGTTGATGAAAATTGCATAAAAAAGAATTCTTATTCACAGCCTTACTGTTAAAGAATTTTTATTTATACTGTAGGAGTGAATGTAATTTCAATGACTTAAAAGAAAGTAAATAATAAGTATAAGTGTAAGTTAAAGTATTTAGTACTGCATTGCTGGTGTTTTCATGTATGTTTCTTACTTATTTGCAATTTTTAAGTACAATTTTCTTTCAATTCAAAATTAATTTCGATTTCAGATTTTATTCAGAACTATATACTAATGTTTAATTTTGGTGATATTTTGTTTTGAAGGTAGTAAAATACGAAATTTTTGTTTTGAATACCAAAAGGAACACAAGAGTATATATCAGCTATCCATCTATCTAATCTATCTATCTATCTAATGTAACTTATCTATCTATCTATCTGTCTATATATATATTTATATAACTATATTATTATTTTATTATGAAAATAGAGAAATGTGAAATACTTGAAAATATTGAGAAAATATTTTTTTAAAATTCAACATAAATTCAAAATTTAATATGTGTTCAAAAAAATCTAAATAAACATGTATAACTCCGGTGTTAAAAATAACTCCAATTGTTTGATTTTTTCTGTAGGTTTGTTGAACTATATTCAAAATAATTTTATATAATAAATTAATGTAATAAATTTGAATCTAGATATCAGATTACTGAAAAGGTTTAGTAAAATATAAATAATAATAATGTTAGTAATAAAACGTTTTTAATTTAGCAATAAGTTTTTATTAGTAAAAGATGAAATATTAAACTCTGGTTTTGTTGTTTCAATAAAAAAATTTCATTAATTGGCAATAATTTCAATTTTAGAAGAATTGAAATATCTGCAGATATCATATTTACTGCATAATTCTTTACGATATATAAATATTAAATTCTTCAGAATATTTACGCGCCTTATTCTTCCAGAATATTCCTTAAGAATATCTATATATATTATTTTCCATCGCTTAAAAAATACTTCAGCTGAAAATAAAGAGAAAACAAAAAAAATATTTTCAAAAATTTCGTCTGCTACATAAATGAATATTTTTCTTTAGGTCAAATTGTTTTATTAAAGTCGTTAATCGTCTGCATTTCTAAAATAAAATATTCTTTTTCAAAACCCACACGATAAAAATATTTCCAAGGCTTGATTTTCTTCGCTAAGTTGCTTAAGAAATTAATGCCCGATGCATTTTTCTACTTTTTCCTAATGTGTTTTTGAAAGTTCAAAGCCTTTTCACTAGCTAAACAAACTATTTTTAATTAAAATAACCACATAAACAATTCTATAAATTAAGGGGGCGCTTTTATTTATTTGTATAATTATTAGTACTTCAGGGATTTGTTGATGAAAATTGCATAAGAAGAATTCTTAATGCAACTGCAGTTAAGAATTTTATTTATGTATAGAAGTGAATATGCAATTTCAATAAGTTAAAAAGTAATATTATGTCTACTACTGAATTGCTAGTATTTTTATGTATTTTTTTTTTCTTACTTATTTGCAATTTTTTGCAACTACTAATTTTCATATATTATATATATATGTATTATTCTTTAAATATTTCTTTTAAAAAGTCAAGATAAATTAAATTTAAACTTTAATATGTATTAACCATAAAATTAACATAAGTTGGTTTTGAAAATAACCAATTGTCTGATTTTCTCATGATTTGTTGAATTATTTTTCAAGAAAATTTTACATGTAAAATAATGTAAGCAATGC
>BPLR01007981.1:0-22757 GCA_021605095.1 Caerostris extrusa | reverse complement strand
GCACTGAAAGGAGTATATCCGTCTCTTATTCCTCTATACTCAACAAAAGACGTTCCTGTCTAAAGATTTATCATGCCGTAAAAAGTGAAAATTCGAAAGTTTTCTCTTTGGTTTTAATTGAAGGAATATAAATCAGGCTTTCCCTATTCCTGAAACCCAAGGAGTTATTCTTTAGAAACCTCCAGATATTTGATGGTGAAATTTAAAATGATTATGCAATCTAATTTATATTCTTATATATATTAATCATGATAACATTTAGTAATAAATTTCATTCATCTTATTTAATTAAATTCATTTATCTTGTAGTGGTTCGGAATCCACTTCAAGCCGTAGGACCCGGTCTCATATGACTGCAAGAGCGTCAGGGAGCCCAATCAAATTTCTCTCACCTGCATCATTCCCAAACTGTATAGGAGCAACTCAGCTCTAGGCATCACCACTCAGCTCTAGGCACAGTAATATGATGTAGTTACGGTAGTGGTAACTGCCAGCCGGTTCAGAGAACATGCACTAAAAGATACACCACTCGTCTACTAGATGCTGAGGACAAAGAGAGGTAATTCTTACACAAGAGCATCAACTCCATCTGGCTTTAATTGTCAGGATCCCCTTTTCCTAGAGATACGGTTTGCCACGCACAGCAAACACGTGAATTAAATGCCCTCGTTAGTGAAAATAACATATCTGAGCATTGCAAAAAATAACAAACACAGCCAACAACAAATAATATAAAAAAAATTTTAAAGTCAATTCCTACTTTTTTTCACTATATTGTAGAAAGTCCTATAAAAATAATTTTCATTCATTTTTTTTTAAGTTTATCTGGCACCATCTATTGGTAGATACATGCAACTTAAATCTAAAGAAAACTAAACTTAATTAATTAAATTTAATTACTGAATTAATATTTGAAAAAACTGTGTAAAGATCAGTGTCATCCACTACAAGTTAAAAAAATGTATTTGAACTTGAGTGGATGAATAAAATGTATTTTATGAAAGATTGAAAATGTGAAAAAAGATATATATGGGGAGAGTGTGAGCTAATAGAAGGAATTGAAAAAAAGGGTGTGAGGAAAACTGGAACAAATAAGCAAAACATGTGAGGATAATGAATGGCAACGAACAAGTACAAAAAAAAAAAAGAAGATCTGTATTTTGGACAATGAAAAAAAAACGGCGAATGTCACTGAATCGCCTTTGTTTCGTGATACCGAATCCTTTAAAGTAGATGTGCCTTGTGGGAGTATCAATGATGCCATTGACATACCAGAAATTTAAAAAAAAAATTTATGAAATAATTATTATTTAATAATTATTAATATAATTATTTAACAATTAAAAATTTTAATAAGACTCCAATTATGTGTTGTAAGATCCAAAAAATTATTTGATTCATAAAAATTAAAATATGAATAAGCATTTTTGTTAATTTTTTTTTAAATCATCAATTTTTTTTTTTTTTTTCCTTTTTATATAATTTTTCACCACATTAATTATCTTTTATCATCTTAATATGAATAATGAAA
Source organism: Caerostris extrusa (assembly GCA_021605095.1). Lineage (NCBI taxonomy): Eukaryota > Metazoa > Arthropoda > Arachnida > Araneae > Araneidae > Caerostris > Caerostris extrusa. Next base: position 21,226 of record BPLR01007981.1, on the reverse strand, counting down.
AAAATTATTTTGTACTAAATGATGAAATTTAAAAAAATTTAGGAAACAAAACATATGATATGTTACTGATATATTTATTTCTTTTTTTTTTTTTCTAATTCTAATAAATAAAAATTATATAAAGTCACAACTTATGAAATAACAAATGGAGCATTTGCGTTTTACACTAATACTAGCCAAACTATTTCATACACTGAATCTCTTATATTATACTTCATACACTGAAAAAAATTCAACCTTTAAGATTATTTACAAATCATGAGAAATATTTCCATTGATATCAAACGAAGAAATTTTAATTAATTATTAAGAGTTTCGTTTTAAAGTGTAATAATCATAAGTCATAATTAATTCAAATTTCTTCGTTTGATAACAATGGAAATATTTATCTCATTATTTCTACTATTCACCAAAAAAGTAATTAATTCGTTTGCTGTTATTCAAAATTAAGATTTTAAGCAAATGATGTTCGGTATTAAGTCATTTCATTGGATAATCCCATCTGTACTATAGATGGTTATTCGTCTCATCCAATCGGACTTCAATTCAGTCCAGTGTATTCTCGGCACATGGTTCACGAAATACCTCACAAGACTCTCACCTTTAGCAATCGGCCTTGCCTGTAACTGTAACTAGTTGAGTGAATTTAATTGCTCGAATGCGCTGTGAACACCAAATAATACTGGACGTCGATTCGGCGTACTCAGATGTGGATACAAAACCGATATTAGTTGGTCCGCTCTCTGTAGCCATCGGACAAACTGGCTAAACATGCATAATCACGTGAAGGTGCTTTCCAGGTTAAATAGAAGGGGGGTGGGGGGAGGCATCTGCAAATAAAGCTGTTGTACTGGCCAATAAGTTGCAAGTGACGGTATCCATACAAAAGCACTTAATGCACTAGTCTCGGAAGCCTTTAATGGTTAGGTGCTGGTTTTCCTACAGTAGCCCTAAATTGTAGTTTGGGAGAAAGTTATTATTACATATTACACTATATATCCGAATTCATAATTTAATTAGGATTTGAGTGCATACTTTTCATTCATGGAATTTTAATTTATTTGGAGTAGCCAATTGAATATACAAATGTACTTTATACATTTATATGTATGTAGTCATGCATCTTGTACATGTAAGCATGTACTTACACTTTGTTCATGTAATCATCCTGTACATGAAAGCATGCACTTACACTTTGTTCATATATACATGCACTATATATACTTACACTTTGTTCATATAAGTATGCACTTACACCTTGTATATGTAAGCATTTTCCTTGTACATGTAAGCATGCATCTTGTATGTGTAAGTACGGGCTTACACCTTGTACATATAAGCATGCGCTTAGGCCTTGTACATGTAAACTGGCTTACACTTTATACATTTAAACTTGCTTACACTTTATGTATATAAACTTGCTTACATTTTATGCATATAAGCATGCTTACACTTTTTGCCTATAATCATGCCCACACTTTTTGCATATAATCAGACTTACACTTTTTGCATATAAACGTGCTTGTTTGTTATTGTTCTAATGCAGCTGATAATACAGAGACCGTTAACATTTATGCCATAAGCAAGGGCTGCACCGCTGTCATTCATTTAGCACTGCCCGATGGGCACGTGTAGCTTGAAGATAGGCTACGGACGCGAGCAATACTAACCCTTATACTCTACAATCCTATTAGACCAGGACCTGTGGTTTTAAAGTGGATTCCAAACCACTACAAACATCCATGGCATTGCCGAGGCTCGAACCCGAAACCTGCGGTACCGAACGCCAAAGCGCTAGCCATTCACACTTTATACATATAAACTTGCTTACACTTGATACATATAAATTTGCTTGCACTTGATATATATAAACATATTTACACTGATACATATAAACATATTTACACTGATATATATAAACATATTTACACTGGATACATATAAACATATTTACACTTGATACATATAAACATATTTACACTTGATACATATAAAATATTTACACGTTGATACATATTTACACTTTTACACTTGATACATATAAACATATTTACACTTGATACATATAAACATATTTACACTTGATACATATAAACATATTTACACTTGATATATAAACATATAACTACATATAAACATTTTACACTTGATACATATTTACACTAAATATATTTAAATAAACATATTTACACTTGATACATATCATATAAACATATTTACACTTGATACATATAAATATATTTACATTTTATACACTCCTGGCATACGATTCTGCATCCCGTCACAACACGTAATGTCACCATTTCCGTTATTTTTCTCCATTTCGCGACATTCTTAATAACTTTGATGAAGTGTTTAGTACATCGCTCCGAATTTCGTAAATGATAGTTGCTTTGGTAGTTCAACAAAACTGAGTAGTTAAAATTCGATCCAAACATTAATAGTTGTAACATTCATCTAGAAGAAAAATACCTAAATAAGACTAATTGCTTATCAACTCTAACATTTTAATTCCGAATAGTATACTGTACAACATAAAAAAAAAAAATTCTTTTACTATTTTAAAACATGAGAAAATTTTCTAATCTTATTTTTGAAACATTTTCCCAGATTATTTAAATGTGAAATAACTACTAACAATTCATTATACATCTCAGATAATCTTTTTAGCATCTTATGATGTTGAAAAAATAGTTATTTTAGTTTTATATATAGTATAATAACACACATTCTACTGCACAATTTTGGTGTTACAGTACGAATAAACATTTTCCTAGTTCTACGGTTACAAATAATGCACTTCGACTTAACTACAGATGTAGTGCAACAATTATTTTAAATGGTTCATATTTAAAAATGTTTTTGATATTAAAAAATATTTAGAAGCGTTATAGCAAAGCGTAACACTAAAATGAAAATTTATTAGTAAAAATTAAAATTAATTTTTTTGTTTACAATACGGAAGGAATATTCTTCTAGTTCTACAATTAAAAATATTGTGAGAAATATTGTAAAAAGAAAACATGATAAGTCTCCTAGTAAAGATTTGCCCACAATAGGACTTTTAAATGTAGTTTAAAACACATTATATTGCACAATTTCGGTATTAAGTAAGGAATGAACATTTTTCTAGTTTTACGGTTAAAAATAATACACCAAATTAATAACAGATATAGTGCGATAACTAATTTAAATGGTTCGTATTTAAAAATATTAACGATTTTAAGAAATATTTATAAGCGTTATAGCAAAGCATGACACGAAAATGAGGATTTATTAGTAGAAATTAAAATTAATTTTCATGTTACAATACGGAATGAACATTCTTCTAGTTCTACGATTAAAAATATTGTAATAAGCTTCAACTTAAATGCAAATGTAGTGAGACAATTAATTAAAATGGTTCGTATTTAAAAATATTTATGACTTAAGAAAATATTTAGAAGCATTGCTGCAGAGGATACAAAATGAAGATTTATTAATAATTTTAAAAAAAATTATCAGTCTAAACCTACGACCCTTATTTATCCATTAAAATTTTTATATCAAGTAGAAGAACAGCATAGATTTCCCCACAATAGTAGTTTTAAATGTAATATAACGCACGTTATATTGCACAATTTCAGTAGTACAAAGCGTTATACGGCGGCCTGGTGGCTAAGTGGTTAGCGCTCTGGCCTTTGCTATCACAGGCTTCAGGGTTGAATTCTGACGTTTGCATGGATGTTTGTGAGTGGTTCGGAATCCACGTTAAACTGTAGATCCTGGTCTAATTAGCCTAAAGTAGGTTCAAAATGAGTGTAGTGTAAAGTATGTAGAGAGACAAAACAAACGAAATGCTTCTAATTCTATGGTTAAAAATAATATATTTTAACTTAACTACAGATTTAGAGCAACAACGAGTTTAAATGTTTCGTATATAAAATCCTAAGCATAAAGACCATCAAACCACCTCAAGCATTTTAAATATAATTATTATTGTAAATCTGATATGACATGTAATAGCAACTTACAGTGCGGCCAAAGTTTCTTGTGTTTTGAATGGAATTTTTGGGCAGTCATGGGCAATGATTTCTAGAATTTCAGGTTTTAGAGTAGTTCCTTTATAAGGATTTCATTTTCACTTCTTCCGAATTGTTTTGTCTGTTATATTAAAAAAAAAAAAAAGAACGTTTGCATAAATTGAGATAAAGCAGCTTCAGCGAGCATACATCTCAAAGCACCAAGTCAAGTCAACAATCAAAAGTAAATCAAGCATTTGAAATACACAAGAAGCTGTTTAGTGCGAGTAGCAAGCTAAATCTTTGACGTTTTAAAATTATGTTTAATGGTTGTTTGTTAGTAAAAAAGTGGAGATTAAGAACCATCGTTTTAAAAAAGCTATATCGACTGCAATTATAAGCTTATTTTACTATTTAAGAGTTTTATTGGAGTGCATTTAAAATAGTGTGCATTATAGAGGACATAACATTTTGAATGTGTTTTGTGTATTACAATTTTTATGAGATCAAAGGTGCTAATTGTATTTTCGAGAGATGGCTGTAAGAACAGTATTACACAATTTAGCCAGAAGTAAAGAGGATAACTTGAGAGAGATACAAAAATATCTCAAGATTGGATCAAATGTTAACAAACGCGATATTGATGGCAACAGACCACTTCACTTGGCGGCTCTCAATGAAAAAGACAATTTACAAGACATCAAAGAATTCATCAACGCTGGAGCAAATGTGAATGCAACCAACAACTACGGAAGCACAGCTCTGCATTTTGCAGTGATTCGTCGTAAATACAGAGTGATTGAACTCCTCCTAAAAGCTGAAATTGATGTCGATATCCAAGACGACCTGGAAAACAGTGCATTGCATTTTGCCGTCGATAGGTGTGCTGGGTTACAAGTGATCGACCACACTCATGTTTGTCCAGTTGAACATGTGCATAGCGATATCTGGATAGTTAGAGAATTGCTATCTTGGGATGCTGATATCGACCTTTTTGGTAGAAATGATGAGACTCCACTAATGTGGGCGGTAAGGGATAACAACCTGGAGGTTGTCAGAAATTTGGTGAAGTTTGGCTCATCTGTGACTGTACTTAACAAATATATGAAAACGCCATTGCATTTTATGTTAGATCGACCTCAACCAAATATTAGCATGATGCTAAAACTGATGAACAGTGGAAACCATGAGAAATTTATTAATGGATGCATGGAGGATTTTATATGCTATATTGGGCACAGACATCGTGGCAGCCTATCAAACCAACTAGCGATTGCAAAAGCATTCGTAAAGTGTAAAGTATTCTTATATGTCGATGCCGAATTAAACGTAAGAAGAGATCATGATATTTTACCAAAGTTAGAAGTTTTTGCTAACAAAGCTTTTTTGGAAGTGGAACGCATGTTAAATAAGATTTTAATAGAAGATTTAACTGTTTATGAAATCATTCTGAAGCGATTCACACCAGTGACAGAACGCAAGAGAGCATTTGCAACAGATATGGTTTTTAATATGTTGTTGGCAGATTATTTTCCTATTTACAGTGATTTCATCGTGAATCAAATTAAAATATCATTTTTGAAAAAAAAGCTGGGTGAAGTTAAAGTTTATGTTAGAAGTGAAACTGATGGCAAAAAAATTGTTTTAAATAAACAAGTGACCTCTGCACTTTCAACTTTTTTAAGCAACACAGATATTTTCAATCTTATTAAAGCGTACTACTAAAATTATATCCAATTAGATAGCAATTTAAAATGTGCCAAACAAGTCAAATTTTTATGGAACTGTAAAATTTTTAACACACTTGTTTTTTATTTAATGTATGAACGTTTTAGTATATAGACCTTTATAGGCATCATGTTTAATGTATTTATAATAATTTGCATAAAACTATTGCTTTATCATATTTGTTTTATATATTGTATAAGTTTTAATAATTTGTTTTAATTTTAGTCTATCTTACTGAATTAAAATTAAACTTTTATTCAAAATATTATACTATATGAAAGACATTAATATATTGAATGGCTTAGTTATGCTTATTAATAATATTCGTTATCTGTAATTTTGTTAAATGTTACAAATTATGCACCAAAATTAAACAAAAAAAAAAAAAAAAAAAATTTAACATCTGAATTATTGACAAATTTAAGATCTGTGATTAACGTGGCTTGTGTCATTTAATATGGCAAACTTAAGATCAGTGGCTAATTAGATGTGACCTTCTATTATTTTAAATGACTCGTATTTTCATATCTATATTATTAAATCATTTTAAATAAATTGTAAATAAAAAGTTCGTTTTATTATTTGTTAATTCAAGTATTTTTAACAACATTTCGGATTCATGCAGATTGATGATATTTGCTTTGAAGATATATACTACACACATGTCATGACACAGATTCCTTTTATAACAATATTTTCTATATAGCACGTTAGTTTCTATATAGTTAGTTAAAATATATAAAATATCGATTGCAAAATCATTTCTGTATTTATTTGGATTTGAAAATTATATTTTAACATTAATGCATCCTTTTATCGAAAATCGTTTAACAAATATAAATTCTTCTATATAGGAATATATTGTAATGTCTTGGCTTATACTAGACTTATAAAAGGCCTCAAGAAGAGGGTAACTTTCAGGTTCATGGGAACACTGCAATCTTTATTTACAAGCATAGTATATACAGAAATCTATTTACAAAATATAAAAATTAAAGATAATTTGATTCACAAGTGCAGTTCACTCCAAGGACGGAGATTTTCTGAGTTCTCGAATCTACGACGAATCTAATGCACTGGTCTGCAGCAGACCTTAATTATTTTACGGAGTGATACACGAAACCACAAGGGGCTCACTTTGTAAACAGGCAAAAAATTCGGCCTATTCAGTCACTTCAGAAAAAAAGAAAAACAACACTTCTGGTCGACTCGCAGAACTCTCTCCCTTCACAAAAAAAAACTTTTAAGATAATCCGTTATGGGGGGGAGCAACTTCCTCACTTCTCATTGGAGTAGAAATTACTCTTTTGGTCCATCACCATGGAACAACTCGCGGTTTGCTATACTTAGTTCATATTCAATCTGTAGTTGTTTCGACCGACGAAGGTCGCGCAGACATTCGCTAATTTACCGAGTCTCATTATACATGACATTGATTTGTTTGCTATCAGATTTGAGTGACAAGTTATTCTCATTAGTACAAAACACTAATTGCATGTAATACATATATTTATGGGCCCAATAATGCTCGTCTGTTGTCAAATTTGAGTGATGGGTTTATTTTATACTTCTCAAATATCAGATTCCTCTCCTGGGAATGAAATGCCAAAACTCTTCCTGTGAGAAAAAAATGCTACAATATACATTGGCCTGTAGAGTTTATTAACTTTAATACAAAAATTCTATGTGAAAATTTCCTACAAACTCAAAATTTTAGAAAAAAAAAACAAACACTTTTGTCGGATATAAAACACTTGAATAAACGGAAGATTTAATAAAAATAAATTTTCTTTTTTGTTTAAATGCATTAAAACTATTCCTCTTAAAACTGTACTTTTACATTACTGCAGTGGCTTATTAATATGAACATTAATTACCATAAGTTCTGATTTTGTTCATTGTAAATTTTTCTTTTGAACGTCATTATAGTCATTAATCATATATTCAAGACTAAATCCTATAAGACCAGACATTTTTAGTTATTATATTTTGTCATACGGTAGAAAATTTTTCAACCTGAAAGAGTTCATGGGGAACTATGGGTTGAAAATGTTTATTCAGTTGAATACTTAAATACATAAAATAGTTTCATAATAAATAAGTGCATCTAAAGCTGGTATTAAAACCAAACAATGTGGTGTGATTAAATTTGTAGTTCTCTAGTGGAGAAATAAGATTTTCAAATCATGAGATAATGTTAATAATTAATGCGTAAGACTTTTTTCTTATGTATTATCTTGAATCTTGAATATCATTAATCTCTGAATTTGCCGAATGAATTTCTGAATTTACCGAATTTGAATCTTGAATGCGAATGAATCTTTGAAATTTGAGTTGGATTAAATGGTTTTCATAGGAGTTGTGTAATAATTTGATATGAAATTGAAATGAAGACCAATAATTTACAAAATAGGATTTGTCTAACAAAATTAATGAGCTACCAGATGCCCTTTCCATATTTAACCCGTAACAAGTGGCGTGCGGTCTCACAGACAGCTCAACGTGATCCTTCCCTCACCCCTATTACATGCTTAGCTCAATTGAATGGATTTGTCCTCTAGTTTCCTATTTTGTGACCCTGAGCATGATCCCCACTTATCACACTGTTTTGCCACCTGCAACCGGTAGAAATTCCATCGTGCATTCTTCAACAGTGGTTTGAGAAACCTCACCTCCCTTTCAGTGTGACAATGTCGACGGTAGTATACGTGGTTCTGAAGTTAGATCCGAGGAAATCGATTCATCCATCTACCGCGTCATGGGGAAAAGCTGTAAAAGGATGAAATTGGAAGTGATGTTAGTAAAGATTTTGTCTGCAAAAATTGTCACTCAACAGATTCTGAAATTTCTTCAAACGACAATGATTTCTCTGATCCAGAAAAAGTTAGTAATTCTTTGAAATATTGCTATGGGAAAAATCGATTCATATTGTCATCCGTTGAAGCTCATCGAAATGTTAGAATTCCAGCTTGCAACATAATAAGACTTCCCACACTAAGATTTTACTAAAAAATTGATGATTCAAATCCAAAATATTTATAAGAACTAATTTTTACTGATCCCCTTTTTTGTATAATTGTGAAATGGACAAATTTAAGAATAGATAGAAAGAGAAAAAATACCTCTCATCCAATTAAAGGTGAAATGACACCGCATTGGTGAACAGAGTATTGTTGGATTTGCTCATATACATATCAATCTTCAAATCCAATCTTGAAGATATTAAACGTTTTTTCCCACCCGAAATAACTGACCCCAATATTTTTCATGCAGTTCTGTCCCTGAAATGTTTTAAATTTCGACAGAAGGGTCATGAGCATTGAAGTCTGATTGATACTGTGAGATAGTGATACTTCAATTACTTTCAAAAATTTGATTGCGCTGTATTGAATTTTCTCTTATTGAAATTTGCTTTACATATTAAAAAAAATAAATGACAATAATTAATACACAATAGATTCGTTTTCATTATTAAGTTTACAAATTTACTGCACCATATGATTTTCACCGTAAAATCTAAAGCTCTTCAAGATTTCCCCGAAAAGTTTTATTCCAATTTAAAAAGTAAAAACATATCTTTTTTTGACACAGAAAAGTTAAGAGCACCAAAGTGAAATATCAGGAATGTATGATTCATTTAATGTAATGTATTTTCTACCGTTATCTATGCATTCTTAAATTTCAATTTTACTTAATTTTGATCTCATCAGACATATTTAACACATTAATAATGAAGTCATTGCATGCATATAAATCCCCTTTCAATAACACATCAATAATTATGTGTAAAAGAACTTGAACTCACAAATATTGACATTCCGCAAGAAACGTGCAAAGCCAATTCACATATATCTGGGTAGGAGTCCAAAGTGTATTTCATCATCGTTTGTGTTTCTGCGAGATAGTCATTTGAAAATTCAAATTAATTCCAAGAAATCATCGCACTTTCTAGAATTAATTCCAAGAAATTATCGCAATCTAGTAGATTTTGATGTACACAGTCCAGTCACATTAATATGACCACCACCTACTTTCGACGTCAACGTGAAATAACCAATCACAAAAGGCAGGTGGCCGCACATTGCTGTGGAGTGTATATAAAGGATGTTCTAGGGCATCGGAAAGCATTTCAATCGTTGTGTATATTCTTTCTGGGCCTGAATGGCCGAGTGTCTATCGCTCTGGTGCTCGGTGCCACAGGTTCCGGGTTCGAGTCCCGGCGGTGCCATGGATGTTTTGTAGTGGTTTGGAATCCACTTTAAACCGTAGGTCACGGTCTCCTATGACTGTAAGAGCGTCACGGCGCCAAACTCAGACTTCTACCTACGAGTGCTTCATCACAACAGAAGCTGCTTCCTTCCCCTTCAATCATGAGTACATATGGGCTAGGCCTAGATGTCTGCCAAGTGAGATAAGAAACAACAACATATTCTTTCTATATATATATACGGTCCGCTCTGCCAAAGGTGGTTATTCTGGCTTTTTGACAGGTGGTCACATTAATGTAACTGGACTGTGTATAATAAATGCTGATTTAATAAATGCCTTCACATTCGCCATTTCTGATTCAGGATTAACGTAGGATTTCGGTATATATGTCAGAAAAAATTGTTAAAGTATTAATTCCAAACCTTTTTCCAATTCCTTCTGTTAGGTCACACTCTCCCTATATATATCTTGTTCAAATTTTCAATCGTTCATAAAATACTTTTTATTCATCCACTCAAGTTCAAATACATTTTTTTTAACTTGTAGTGGATGACACTGGATGTTAATACAGTTTTTTTAAACATTAATGCAGTAATTAAATTTTAGTTTTTTTTTTTTTTTTTTTATTTAAGTTGCATATATCTACCAATAGATGGCGCTAGATAAACTTAAAAAAATGAATGAAAATTATTTATAAAGGACTTTCTGCAATAGAGTGAAAAAAAGTAGGAATTGACTTTAATTTTTTTTTTTTTATATATACATTACTGGTTTTCTTTATCATCAGATGTACTGGCACATAAACATTAGGTTATATATTTTCATTACGTTAATCCTGAGTAATATAAAAGGCTGATTTTAGAATATCATAGAAATATTTAGAAATTAGAATATCATAAAATACACTCTTTCCAACAATAGCCAAAGTGCTTGTAAGTCTTTGCTGCGTAACAGCCCACATCAATATTTCTGGGATTTAATGAATACATTAGATCAGGGATGGGCAAACTTTTTCGGTCGCGGGCCGAAAAAAAGTTTGGCGGGCCAAGATAAATTTTTCTAAATTTTTAAAAACAATATACAAGTATTACAATTTAAATATGCTAATGAGAGGAATGAAATTGCGGTTTCATTTTTAAAAGTTCCTTATATTGAGGTTCGAAGTGAGATGTACTGATACTAAGGAACGAGGCTAAATGCTCATATTCCAGTCTACTTCTGAAATAGTTCTTTCTAAGGTTCACAGTTGAAAACACTTGTTCACATATATAAGATGAAGCAAACATAGCACTGATTTTCTGGGCATGAGATATTAAATTTAAGAAACGTACTTCATGTAATGATTTGTAAAACTCTAACTTTGGCATATTTAGAAACAACTGCTTGAGATGATTGTTAGATTGCAACTCAATTAATTCAACCTGCAAATCTGCCCTCACTGCTCCACAATTTACGTTAAAAGGCATGGTAAAAATATCCAATTCTGTTTGAATGGCACTGAAATCTTCAAATATGCGTTCGAACTCAAAGTGCAGTTTTTTCAAGCCATCTTCATAATTCTTAAGCTTCTCTTCATTTACTGAGGGTATTGAATTTAACCTCGGGGAATGAGACAGGTCGTTCTTAGCTAGCTGCCCAGCAAGCAGATTAAGTTTTATTTGTATAATATATAAATATATATTTCTTTTAATTTGCCTCGGACCGGCAAATTAAAATTCTAACAGCGGGCCATATAGAAACTTCCGACGGGCTGGAGTTTGATCATCCCTGCATTAGATAGATCAGCTTAGATACAAATTATAACATTAATGTAACAGCTATTGCGTCACCATGTACTTAACTTGATGAAAATGATAAACCAGAATCATTAGTGTACAAGTCAAATTAATGCATAGTTGCCTCATTCATTATGTGTATTATCAAAAGCATCAGCGCGCGCTGTCGCAGGTTTCGGGTTCGAACCTATGAGATTTTGAATACATTATCGTTGCTTTCTGAAACAGTTTAATTCAAGAATTTATGAGTACACTGTGTTTAATGATAAGAATAGTTAACATTAAAATGGAATACAAAAGATAACAAATAAGCTCTTCTAATAGAAAGTTAATAGATTATACACTGTGTTAGAAGTTAAAAGCAAATCAATAATAGAAAAGTATTTATTTATACATTTATTATCTAATATACAGAAATATTCAACGCAGCAATTAAAATTGTCTTGACAAATATGTAAAAAGAATTATTAGCTAATATTATTTCAAATATAAAATCGTCCAAAAATATTTAAAGAATCATAATTATAAATTAGAGATAAATGTATAAAATATATTCAGCTTAAAAAACCACACAAAAATGAATTAAGAATTTTGTCAAGCACATTACATAAATAGCATACACATAAACAATTGAAATAAGATTTATAAATTTATAAAACCGCATTTGTTGTTTTGAATTCAAACGTTTAAATCAGACATTATACAGAAAGAAATTAAGAACTATATCTAGCATACTACATAAATAGCATACGCATAAACACTTATTTTACTTAAGACTTATTTAAAATATAACATTGTTCAAAAATATCCACAGAATCAATTATAAACTAGAGGTAAATGTATGATAAATATCCAGTTTGAAACAACCCACACAGAAAGAAATTAAGTGTTTATTCGTATGCTATTTATATAATATACTGGATATAATTCATTTTAAGTAAAATAAGATTTATAAATTTATAAAACCTCATTAAAGTCAAACATTTAAACTAGAGATGAGACTTTTATGAGATGAAACAAATCCACAAGAGATGTCTAAAATGTCTACAAAATTTTAATTATAAATTAGAGGTAAATGTATGATAAATATCCAGCTTACAAAACCACACAGAAAGAAATTAAGAATTAAGTCCAGCACATTATATAAATAGTATACGCATAAGCACTTAGGTAAAATATTTTTAAACTTATAAGACCAAATTCAATCATTTAAATTAGAGAATGCTTTTACGAGATGAAACAAATCAACATGAGATGTCTAAAATATCCGCATAATCATAATTATAAATTAGACATAAATGTATGATAAATATCCAGTTCACAAAACACACAGAAAAAAATCATATCCAGCACATTACATAAATAGCATACGAATAAACATTTAACTAAAATAAGACTTATAAATTTATAAAATCGCATTAAAGTCAAACATTTAAATTAGAGAAGGCTTTTATGAGATGAAACAAATCCAAATGAGATAAGAAACTAGAAAGACTCGAGATTATTTCAGGGCACAATGTTATTTTCTCTTCGTCGATTTGTCTCCTAACAAACATTCCTGCTTCATTTAACTTTCCTTCCAAAAAGATCTTTCATAATTCAATAGTATGAAATCATGATAAATAGGAAAACGATCTTCCAATAACATTTTAAAAACGCCATGAGGCACATCAGAGTGGAAGTTCATGTGAACGTCAAGTACATTTCTCATTACGTATGAATATAGTGACTCCTCGTCAGTTAAATAGTTTGTCATCATGTCTTGAACCTCTAGGAGACATTCTGTCGCAAACATACGCAGGTCGGGCAAAAAGCTGTAGTCTGTACTTATCGGTAACAAAGTATTTCGAAACACCAGTACCTTGCACTTGGCTAATATCTTCGCGTCAGCTAACTGGGCATCTGGGTCACCTTCATGTTTATCCATAATGTGTTTCACTATGGGATCCACCATGTTATTCATCATCAACTTGGTGCAAGCTTTGTCTATGAGGTCCAAAATTATGAACATGTTTGGTTGGGGATGATCGAACGCGAAATGCATTGGCATCTTATTCTTAAGGTTCTCTTGAAGAACGCTGGCATCGAATTGCAACAGTATTTTAACGGAATTGCGATCATTGCATCTAACAGCCATCATCAATGCACTTTCTTTCATTCTATTCCTTGCAGCCACATCAGCTCCCCAAACTAAGAGATACATAACAAATGTATAGTCACTATGTTGATGATTTGGTGGGCAGACATGCCTGTAGTTGAATCTCTTCAATGCCGTGCAGTTATCGATGGCATAATGTAAAGCAGTGTTGCCTTTGTCGTCCTTAAGATTCACATCTGCACCATTTTCCATGAGGGTTGCGATTTCCTTTTGCTTCCGACGAATGACAACGAAGTGCAGAGGTGTGTTTCCGATGTTGTTGGCAATATTCAGTTGGGCACCAGCTGAGATCAGCTCTGCAATCATCTGTTCGTTTTCTTTCTCGTTGAGCGCTGCCAGGTGCAGTGGCGTGTTGCCGTCGATGTCCCGTTTGTTTATGTTGGATCCAATTTTCAAGAAATCGCGAATCTGTTCTAATTTGTTCTCGGGATTCTTGACCAGAGTATGCAAGGCTGTGTTTACAGACATCCCGTTTTGAAGTTAGAACATGTCAATGAATACTTTTAATAAATGTATTACAATCATTTAAAAAAAAGGATTCGGCTGTTGAAATGACTTAAATAATTTAGGCTTATTCATTGAACATGCTGTTTATTGCTTTAATTCAATCGAATTGATCCAACTAAATCGTAATACTGTACAACTGGATTGTACTATAAAATACACGATTTGTTTTCTTGATTGAATAGATATTGTTGAGTTGTTTATTTTATCTTGATTCACGCAATAACCGTCATGCTATAACAAACGAATGACAGTGTATTCCTCTTCATTGGCGTAATAGCCCCATGGTGGGCCAAGACCGTCTGCCTACTGATCAATTTCGAGACGTTAGATATTTTCTTTTTACGGGGTAGGATTGTCGACCCTGCTTCCACAACTCTACAGTCACATTAGACCGGGAGCTACGGTTTAAAGTGTATTCGAAACCATTACAAGCATGCATGGCACAGCCGGAACTCGAACCCAAAACCAGTGCCTCCTGGAATTAGAGCGCTAATCGCCAAACGTATAGTCGCCATGATGATGATTTAGTAGACAAACGTGCCTGTAGTTGAATCTCTTCAATGCCGCGCAGTTATCAATGGCATAATGCAAAGCAGTGTTGCTTTTGTCATCCTTAAGATTCACATCAGGACATGCAAGGCTGTGTTTACAGACACCCCAATTGAAGTTTTACAATTAAAACATGTCGATGAATAGTTATAATGAATGCATTACAATACTTTAAAAAATGTTGTGATGCAGAGAGATTAAAAATGATTCGGTTCTGAAAATGACTTAATTAATTAAATTAGGCTTATTTAATGAGCATGCTTGTTTGCCGTAGGTGAATCGAATTGATTCAACTAAATTGTAATATAAATTGAAGCTGAGCAACTGGATGATAACATAAATAACACTATTTGCGTTCTTGATTGAATAGAGATTGTTAAATTACTTATTTTAGCTTGATTCACGCAAACGTCATACTATAACAAACGAATGACAGTGTATTCTCCTTCTCCTTCAAAGGCGCAATAGCCCCAGGGTGGATCAAGGTCGTCTGCCTACTGGCAGATTTCGAGATAGGAGATGGTTGCTTTTTTTTTTACGGGGTAGGGTTGTCAACCCTACGCCAATGCTCTACAGTCATATTAGACCTTCGGGTGCCTGATGGCGAAGTGGCTCCCTCTCTGGAGCTCGGTACCACATGTTTAGGGTTCTAATCCCGGCATTGCCATGGATGTAATGGTTCGAAATCCACTTTAAGATGTAAGTCTCTGTCTCACATGAGCGTAGAGCATCACAGAGCCCAATCAGATTTCTCACCCACTTCATTCTCAAACTGTAAAGGGGAAACTCAGCTCTAGGCACAGTCATGTGGTGTGGTGTAGTAGTATTAGTCATATTAGACATGCACATACTGTTTAAAGTGGATTTCCGAAAAGCCACAAGCATGCATGACACCGCCAGGACTCGAACCCGAAACCTGTAGCACCGAGAGCCAAAGCGCTAGTCACTCGGCCATCAGCCTCCCCCGCCTCCTCCCGAATGACAGTGTATAAAATATTACAATTAATCCCATACTAATCATGCTAATATTTTAATACTTGCAGATAGATCATGTTGTTCTTTTAAGACATTTTTGATTTATGGTTATTTCCCACTAAAGCATATTCACCTTTACACAAAATACAACGAAGGGGGGGACTGAATAGAACACGCGCCACCAAATTAAAAACGGACAACCTTAAGGAAAGCATTCTAATGCCTCCTAATATTTGCGACATCTTTATCCTAGCATTCTCGAGGCTAGTGGGCCTGAATGGCCGAGTGGCTGGCGCTCGGTTCCACAGGTTTCGGATTCGCGGGTTCCTGGCGGTGCCATGAATGTTTGTAGTGGTTCGGAATCCATTTTAAACCGTAGGTCCCGGTCTAATAGGATCGTAGAGCGTTGCGAGGACGTTGTTACTCCGTGTCCGTGGCTTATCTTCAAGTTACACGCTCCCCCTGGGTAATGCAAAGTGAGTAACGTCTGTGCAGCGCTTGCCTTAATCCAAGACAAGTGACTAAGTTTTTGCCAGCTGCATTAGAGAGAAAAAAAAAACCTTCAGAAAAGTAATTTGACAAATTGACGAGCCTACTAATTTATCATGCGATCCCTAACATAGGCATGGAAGCATTTGGTTTCACATCAACTAACGGGTTTCCGAACAAAGCTATCTTGCTCAGAAACCCAACGTGCTATCAAACAAGTAGATCCAGTACGTATATAGGACTTACTCATATCCCAATAACAGCGGGATCAACTTACAAAAGGGACAAAGTTCGAATCCATTCACGGCATTGTTGTAGTGTATCTGTTTTCAGAAACAGGATAGAGACTCGATAGCGATGGTTACATTGTGTGTAAGGCATGTCATATCGATTGCCGGGCTCCTGGTAAGAGTCATCCAGGTTTTTCCCATACCACACAAAAGGGGCAATTACCTCTGAAAGCCTTCCCGCAAGGAACGGTCTTCTTCTCAATACCAGTTGGTGGGTAGTATATAGGAGGCACACAAATGTCCCCCTACCCCCTTTTCTCTGGTAGGGACTATATAGATTTATATAAGAGAGTGAGAAGTTTTTCAAAGAAAATACGTGCATGTATCATGTGAATTCGCCTATTCACGTACTTTAACTTAATATAATCACGTATATTAAATAGGGAAAAACGCACAAAGTAGTAATATAATAAATTGCGCATCGAAATCTTTACTGTTGGTCATTACTATTCTGCAACACTCTTGATCATTACTGCTCTCACATACAACAATCTTCAATTTTTTGAGCTGGAAAATAAATGTAAAATTAATTTTTCTAAGTATTTGAAATTTATAATATTTTAATACATTTTCTTGTACAATATTCCCTCCAAAATGATTAAAAAATAAAATTATTTATTATATATTTTTAAAATGCTTTTATATATATATATATATATATATATATTTCATGTAAAATGGTCAGAATTATAAACAAAATAATATTTCTCGTATCTGTTTATCTATTTTTTTATGTAATCACATAGTTCAATATATATTTAACTTGAGAAGAATTTCAGGCATTGTTTCGAATTTTCAAAATCACTTCATGACATGTTTGCGTTTTCTAAATAAATGCGCGAGGCCAAAAAGAAGCCAAACCGCGATACAGCGCCAACTCTAGTATGAAAAGTACGGCAGGAAGATTACCCCAAATTTTCTGTTCCTTTAGAATAGGGGGACGCGCTCTATTTTATTACTATCTACGGGAGAACACTTGCAACAAATTTAATGCTCTTTTAAACTTCTCGTCGTTAAGTGTTGACTTGAAACGACAAATGTCTTCATTTTTACAAATATGACTACAACGGACATTTTTATGAACTCTAACCTTCTGTCAACTAGCTGCAGTACACATTACTACTGTGACACGAATCGATTCACATATTGATAACTGATTTTTGACGTTTCTTGTAAGTAAAAGTACTTTATTCCATTACCTAATGTATGGAAAATTGGCAAAATGCAATTAGATGTATCTGGAAAGAGTGGCATAATAGAGGAGAAAGATATTTTCGGAGGGGTTTTCGTACCAATAGAAAATTTTAATTTTTAAGAATTAAAATTTTAACTTATTCAATACCAAAAGAAAAATTAGATAAAAGGATTCCAATAAACATTAATTTTTTTCTTTCAAATCTGATTTGAGCTACGTATGCCTGACTAAAACAACTGTTTTTCCTAAAATAGGTGTTTACCTTTCCACACAATCTGTGTTGAATTTTGGTTCTTATTTTATACACAGTTTTGTAAAATCGTTTACAATTTTATTTTTAGGCAATTTTAATTCCAGTGTAAAATAACGTTTATAATAAAATAATCTCTTAATCTTCACCAATATTGCTTAACTATCGTGTATTTTTATAAAATTTAGCATTTGCTGATTTTTATATAAATTAATGCTTAACGTTTATGACGAGTATGATATATTTTTTTAAAAAATTATAGTACAGCAAACTATGTGTATACCGTAGACTCTGAAATGAAAAAAATGAAAACATATAACAAAAGAAATTCTTGGAACTTTTTTTGTGTATCAAAATTAATGTACAGACTACATTCAACAAATCGTTATATTTAAACAATGATAAATTGCCCATTGTTATTTTACAATGAAATATGATTTGCTGTACAAACATAATATTGTGAGCAATAAAATTGCATAGTATATTGCTTTAAATCAGGCAAATAATGCGCACAATTATTTATTACAAAACTAAAGCAAATTTAATAACAAAACTGGGATTTCAACAACGGTGTCTCTTCAAATTCCTATAAATACCATAAAAATATATGGAATGGCGTGCATTTAGAAGACTTCTTACTAATTAAAATTAGTTTTGGATAAAACCACCTTTGTTTCTTAGTTTACATATAAATGTCTTTTTATTAGATTTAAATATAACATTTTTTTTTTAATTATTTGATTTTAAAACAGAAAATATTATAAGAATAATATACTTGAAAAATAAAATTATTAATTTTTGCAAAAATACAGAAAAACGAGAATGTGTTGAAATTTTTGAGGGTAGTAAAAATGACAGAGGGAAACAAGTTGTAGGGCAGTTATGAGAAGAGAAAATAGAGGCAGAGGCAGGAATTGAGGCAGTAAAAACAACGAGAGTTAAATCATATGCAATGCACATCACTTAAAACATAGCGGCATTAATATTTTCGGAAGAAGCCTATTTTTCAATTCCTACTATTAGTTCACACTCTCCCTTTACATATCTTGTTCAGATTTTCAATCATTCATAAAATACTTTTTATTCAACCACTCAAGTTCAAATACATTTTTTTGAACTTGTAGTGGATGACACTGAATGTTAAGTTTTTTGTTAGTTGTTACAGTTTTTTTTTCAAATATTAATTCAGTAATTAAAATTAATTAATTTTAGTTTTATATGGGAGAAAAAATTTCTCTTATATAAGAAATTTAGCAGGATACAAATTTAGGAATAAATACCGTCTGTGGCGCAGCGTGTACATCGCTGTTAAAAAACTTCTTTTTCAGATTCTTTTTCATTCTGGGTTCTAGTCTGAGTCAAGGAGGGAACAAAATGGAAAATAAAACATGTGAATAAATGAGTGAGAGAGATGGAAAGTGTGTATGCGAGAGAGAGAAGAGAATTTTTTCTAACTTAAAAAAATGAATGAAAATTATTTATAAAGGACTTTCTGCAATATAGTGAAAAAAAAAAAAAGTAGGAATTTTTTTTTTTTATATTACTTGTTCTGTTCTTATTAAAATCATAAATGATGTTCTTTAAGATATTCAATTCAATGGTTAACGGTAAGCAGTTTATATAAAATTTTCAACATTGTCGTTTATATATGACTGAAGAACTCGTGCAATTAGTTTAAAAATAACAAGTCACAATAAATCCCATTAAAAATTTTGTTGTAGTTTCTTATCCCACTTGCACGACAGCAACATCTAGACCAATCCATGAACTCATGTGTACTTAAAGCGATGAGTCATGATAAAGGGGTAAAAATATGCAGCTTCTTTTGCCCTTGACCTTGCAGCACAAAGACCCTAAGGTAGAAGTCTGATTTTATTCCACCTGGTTATACCCCCAGCGCACTGTGTACCAATTTTAGTCGCCTTTTACGACATGTATGGGCTACAGTGGGTCTATTTTAAGCCGGACTCACACGTAATAAGTTATTTATAAAATGTTAATAATAGAATTAGGTTTGTAAATTATTTACAAGAAATTAAAAAAAAAAAAAAAATTTTAAATAAAGAATAATTAAAAATGTTTCGTTATATAAAGCTTTGAGAGTAAAATTGATGTATCAAAATAAACCAAACATTGCTGGTGCTTAAACTCCTACACACTTTTCATATTACAAAATTTATTCGTATTTCTAGATGTTGTAAAATAAATTTATGAAATGGAAAAAATCAAAATCTTCTACATAGCACTAGCAGGCAAAGTTTCATTTTTATCATTTTTTCGCATCATAAAAAGATTTTTACATGAATAAATTTTTTGACAAAAAAAAAAAAAAATGAATGCCTGCTATGAATTCATGGTAAATAGGAAAACAACCACTCAATAACTCATTTAAAGGCTTTTCATATACATCACTATTAATAGTCACAAACATTTGATATGCATGTCGATTTAATGCTATAAACAGATAAAAATGAATTTAAATAACATTTCATCATTTGAAGAATTTCTATTAGACATATGTTCTGATAATGCTGTAATTCCTCAAAAGAATGATGATCTTCATTTAAGAAGTTGACAGCGTTCCGAAATATTAATGATGCAGCTTTCATTTAAGAAGTTGACCGGTTTTCGAAATAATAATGATTCAGCTTTCATTTAAAAAGTTGACCGGTTTTCGAAATAATAATGATTCAGCTTTCATTTAAAAAGTTGACCGCGTTTCGAAATATTAATGATGCAGCTTTCATTTAAGAAGTTGACCGGGTTTCCAAATATTAATGATTCAGCTTTCATTTAAGAAGTTGACATCGTTTCGAAATATTAATGATTTAGCTTTCATTAGTGCCTCTGCATTTGCTATTAAGGCTGCGGCATTGCCTTCCTGTTGATTTATAGTTATATTTAAACGCTTTTAATCCATTAATTTATTTAATTTATCTAGTGCTGTCAGTTAATTAATATCAAAAGGAGACAGATTGTTATGAAATGTTAGCTATTTTTTCTGCTGAGCTATAAGGTAGTCAATTATGAATAAGGTAGCCATTATTATGGTAAATAAGGTAGCCATTATTATGGTAGTTAAGGTAGCTATTTATTATGA